>JAFBJT010016400.1:52175-68225 GCA_016785325.1 Chascanopsetta lugubris | reverse complement strand
GGGGGGGGGGGGGGGGGGGGGGGCGCGAGGCCTCGGCATTCACGGGCGTCATGGCGACAAAGAGTTGGGTTGCACTCGTGTCACCTTTGAGCGCACAACTAGTCAATCAGTGACATGCGACACTGCCGGCCACCTGTCTGACGACCGTAGGTGTCTGCTAACACACGGAGGCACTTAGGGGCCGGCGCGCCGGCCCAGCTGCCCTCCGCTGGAAGATTAACTCGCTAAAAATTCTGAAAAAAGATGACACTTGGTCCCATAGAACGAAAAAGAGCGAAATGGGTTCCATTCCCTGGAGCTGGTGAACACCTCCGAGGGGGATGGCCGGCCCTCCTGTCTTCAGTGGTATTACATTTCAACCAAGTGATAGCACTGTGGGTAGGTGTGTGTGTGTGTGTGTGTGTGTGTGTGAGTTTGTTGTCCTGCACGTGTTCGATCTAAAAACATGCGTCAACTTGAATGCGTTTATGTGTGTGTGTGTGTGTGTGTGTGTGTTTAATGCTGTGGGCAGCTGCCCTGTGTCCACAGAGGTGAGGTAGTGCCTGAAACCACAGGGGCAGTATTGCTGCCCCAGCCTGGGGTGTGTGTGTGTGTGTGTGTGTGTGTGTGTGTGTGTGTGTGTGTGTGTGTGTGTGTGTGTATGTGCGTACAGTGTGTGTGTGTGTGTGTACAGTGTGCGTGTGTGTGTGTGTGTACAGTGTGCGTCTACAGTGGCTCATTAATCAGTCCGTAATCACTGTTTGCAGAGTTGCTCTGGAATCCACAGTATTCAGATCAGGCCTTTCAAGTGGAGACTTCAAACAGCCAGCAGCATCTTAAGGGATCAGATGGGACAGGAGCAGAGATCCAGCGCCATGTTTAGGTTGCTGTTAAGGGGTTTAGTCATATTGACATGCATGGATACACACATGCACAGCGTATGCATTAAGTTAAGTGACCTGCGCTATCAAAGAGAAGGGGGGTGGGGGACAAGTATTATGCACTCATTAAACCAGACGCCTCGACTGGAGATGAGTGTTTACATGATGAATATTTAAGTTCAAGGCATGTGAGGGGATTTACTTTGAAGGGTTTTTTCCACTTTTCAATATTGACTGCGCTTAATACGGGGAACTGACGTAAAGTGAGTCTGTTGATGCTATTAAATCAGAGTTATTCAGGTTTGTTCTTTTTTTTTTCATTTTCCTACTTCAGCAGCTGGCCTTCAAGGACTAAAACTCAAAATGAATATGAAAGATAATAACAAATGTTTTGTTTGTTCCAATATTGTAATTAGTGGAACCAGAATTGAGGCTGGACTCTTTTAACTAAAATGCAAACTAAAAAAATAAAAAAAATAGCCAGGTTAGAGGGCGCGAAATAGTCAAATACAATCGTTTTATAAGCGGATTGAGGATTCGTTTTTAAATCTAAATAAAATATGGATGTAGGCAGGGTGTAGGAATGACCTTGTTAGCAGCAGATAAAGAAATGACATACGGAATGAGTGATGAAGTCCATTGATCAGTGATAGTTGAGCGATAGGTAAGTGACCTTGTCCTGACATGTATTTTAGATAACGTCGATGAAACTGCGAGTGACTGACGTGAATGATGGAAGTCCGGCCTCTGACCAATCATCTCCAGCGACCCGCTGATCCTGCTTTCCCGCCTGTCATTTAAATGTGCCGATCGATTACCGAAAACAGGCGTCAATTGGACCAATTCTGTCATTATTTATCTCACACCACCACCACCACCACCACCTACCCCCCCCCCCCCCCCCCCCCCCCCCCCCCCCCCCCCCACCCCGACACCCCCGCCACCATCTGCAAGGTTAGTCCATTCACCAGACAGTAATTGAAGTGCTGAAGGAGTGACGAGTGGGGTAATGGACAAGGTGTCAAGAGATGTGGCCTCGCTGACATCAGGGTCAACCTCGTCTTGCTTGGCGCCCATTCCATAACGCCGATTTGCTATTTTTCTCATTTTCTGAAAATAAGAGTGGATGGCAAGACGGCGCATGGCACGTCCGGCACATTGAAACAACCATCAGGGAAGACACAAAGATATCTAAAGTGAATTCCCAGTGGACACGGACACACACACACACACACACACACACACACACACACACTGCTGTGATCAGTGGAGAAGCAATACAACAAGACTAAAGGGGTGAGGTCACTGTCATTATTAGACTCGGCAGCCGCCCGGGCTGGATGGTTCCAGTCACCGGCAGATTCCTCCTCCACAATTCTCACGGAGCCGGGTCCGAGAGATGACAGCGAGAAAACCACGCTATCACACAGCCTGTTTCTCCACTGATGGGACCGCGGAGATCCGCGCGCCCTTGTCACTGTGATCTCGAGCTCGTCGAATGGTGGGGGGAGGGGGGGGGGGGGAAGAGCGCTGGGAGGTGTGGCAGATGATGGCGAGGAGAGGAGAAACAATTAAATTCACGCAAATTTATGGCGGGGAGGCTGGGGGCGGGCCTCCATCTTTCACTGTGGATTACGATCACCGCTTGTGGCCATGAATGATAGTATTGGATAACAATTTGGCCGCCACACTGATCATAGCATCCATTGTAGCCAAGAGTGTGTGACTGGAGCCGACTGTGATGGCGTTTCGGGGGAGCCATTTACAGGATCACAGGGAAGCCACGGGGCTACAGAGCAGACTATTGTTTACAAGGGAATGAGTGATTCTTGAGAGCAGCTGGCACAAAGACACATGTGTCTGTTGGTGTGTTCATGTGTCTCTGCTCTGGAGGCGAGTGAGTCTATGCTTTTTAGAAACGCATATATTTTAATATCCCTCCCCGTCTTTGCTCTAATAATGTGGCGTGTACAGAAGCTAGTGTGGATCCTTATGGGAATTCATTAGTAAGATTACCACTAAATTAATGCGGCTATTTTTAGGGGACAAACATTGCAACACTGGTATCTCATGAATGCAGATTTCCAGAGGATCTGAGGAGTAAGGGAAAATATATATATATATATATATATATATATATATATATATATATATACAGTATAAAAAATAATCTCAAGTTTCTTTCTTGACTGCATCATGACCATAAGGGCAACATAATGATGCATAGTGGACATACAAGAGAAAAACAAGTTAAAAGTTCTATGAAAAACAAGAGGTCAAGATGAGTAAATAACATCAGAAGAGAGAGAGAAGTCCTCTGTGGTCAACCTCCGTCTGCTATTGATGCAAAACTGCCTATTATTGATGCATTACTCATTCCCTCCAACTACAGACAAACAGAAAAGTATTTAATTAAGCTCCGCCCGCTTTCTTTCTAATAAACTGGGAGCAACGAATACAGCGTGGCTCATCATACCAAATCAGCCGCCATAACGGGAAGACGTCAACTTTATATTCAGCCATTTGCAGAAGGTGGCGGGGGCGGGGCGGGGGGGTGGTAATTTTCATTTTGATTTATAGACAAATAATTCCAATCTTTCATCCAGTGCTCTTGCGGTGCCGCCAAAGGTTACTAAAGGAAATTGAGATTTATTCTCGACGTTGGTGCCAACGTAGCATAAAAGATCAAGTTTTAAATAATCTGCACACTTGTGAAAACAAAGACGAATGCCACATAAAACCAGAAGAGAAGGTCGTGACCAAATGCATTCATCACCTAATCTGAGTAAAAGTATGTTTGTGGGTGTGTACGGGAAGAGAGACGAGGGGAGAGAGACAAGCGGATGAATGAGTAAACAGACACCAGAAATGTGCCTCTTAAAAAGAGAATCTCAGAAACTACAGCGATGGTTCTGAATGCATCTTTTAAAGTTGTGGTCGTTAGTATTCCAAAATACCATAGCTGCATGTGGACCCCCTGAAATGATTGGGTTCCACATAGAGGTTAAATGGGCTTGTTTACATTATTATTATTTTTTTTTAAACATGGGTCAGAAGAGGGTTAACAACTAGGTTAACACCTAATTAACAAAAACTAACCCAGGAAATTATATGAACTAAAATGAGGTCACTTTATATAATGAGGAAATGTAAAGAGATATGTAAACAGAAGCAGTTCGATATCTCAAAGATCCAGTGTGTGAAAGTATTATTATTATTATTATCATTATTCGTCATCATCATCAGCATAATGACTTTGATTAATCATAAGTATTATTATTATTATTATTATTAATAATAATAATAATAATAATCATAAGTAATCAATAATTATTAATAATTCATCACAAATACATATTAATAAACATATGATAAAAAATAATGCATCTCATTATGTTAGATTGAGCCCATTATATTTACATTAACAGCAGGTCCTCTCTCGATGGAGACATTTAATCATGGCTATCAGCCGAATACATCTTATTTACATAATCACATCACTTCCCGACCTGTAAGACCCTGAAGGAATAAGCGGACCCCGGCTTGCTACATCTCCGCTGCTCACAGCCTATTTTCGCACAGGCCTCGGTGTGAAGAGGACAACCTTGAGGGGGACTCCACACATGACATGTTATACATAATGTCAGCCGGGAGGCATATTCATCACACCATGGTAAAATTGGCTATTGATCAGATGGATGATACCACGACAGTGATTAATCTAACGTCCTTTAAGGAACATTTAGTGTACATTTAATTCACTGTGAAACACCCACACTCTGAGACGACGTTTATATATTTTTAAATGACCATGTGTCTCTTTTCAATTAGCCGCTGATGGCGAGTGGAAGTGAGCGGGAGATGAAGTCAGAGCAGAGTACAGCCGAGGAACAAGACAAAAGGATAAACACCCCCCCACCCTTTCAGTGGGAATCAAAGCAGCTTCATTTGCAGGAGTGAAAGTGATATTGTTGTTGTGACAAAGCAGCTCCACACTGCTCCTTCTGATTACCTCAGCACACGATGTTCCAAACAGCAGGTAAAGGAGAAAGCGGCAAACAGGGATCTTTAATTGACAGCGAAAAAACAAAGGGAAGGGAAGAAAAAGGAACACCTTCATTACCATCTGAGCCTGATTGCACGGAAAGTGACGCCAGGTAGGATTTAGTGATATCTAGTGGTGAAGGTGCGAAACGCAGCTGGGTACCTCTCAACCTCACCTTTCCCCTTCAAGCATGAAGGAGAAGCAATGGTGGCCCTCAGCTATCACTGTAACTCAAAGAGGTGTTGATTTGCTACATTATGGTCTCCTGTTAACACACGCAAGCAACATGGCTGCCTCCATGGAGAAGACCTGCACATGATGCAAAGACGATCTTTAAAAGAAAATGCTCTATTCAGGTGAGCACACACATATGACATCAGAATGCCAAACAAATCAAAATACTTCCAGTTACATCTTACACACTGCACCTTTAAAAAAAAAAAAGGTGTTCTGACTGTCAGTGCTGTGTTCTCTGAAGGATATATGCACTTGTCTTTTTTTTGTCAAAAATGAAAAGGACAAGTTATGCTGCATCATTAATACTTACACACACACACGGACGTAATCAGATCAGGAATCAGACAATGCCATTGATAGACAATGCAATTAATTCCACTCACTCAGACTCACACTGGGCACAGACCATCGCAATTGCAATTTCCCATCATATTGCACATCAAAGCTAAATCCTTTTTACTTTTGCTCTATTTCCTCTTTTAATTTGCATTTTCCTTAAGCCTCGCTGAAACAAAAGTGTTATCGTAATGACGGATTTGTTGTAATGATTATAATTGACGCCCCGCGCACAACTCAAGAGCCGGAGCAGAAGGTTTTGAAATGCGCGACGGTTATAATCCGCACGTGCCTCCTGCCGAGGTGACCACACCTTCCCCGTGTTTTGAGTAAATCAAGATCTGCAAATTAATATTGCAGACGGAATTATTCTGCTAATGTGATGAAACACGGAATGGGAAATATAAATATATTTATAATTTAATGCGGCGCTGATGGAGGCTGCCGAGAGACAATTGATTACGTCGGTTTTTATGTCACATCACAGTGGAGCACAAACACATTACGTACAGCACATTAAACCTACTGTTATATTAATTACTACCACTAAAGCCCACACCACTACATGGTATATGGTATACACTGTGTGTGTGTGTGTGTGTGTGTGTGTGTGTGTGTGTGTATGTATTATATTTGTATTAATGTGTCTTTCTTGTCAAAAAAGCTACAACTTGCATCCATCCATCTCTCTCTCTCTCTCCCACTCCCTCTCTCTCTTTCTCTCTCTCTCTCACACACACACACACACACACACACACACACAATACATCACATTTTATGTAAACCCTCGAAGGAATGACACATGACAATGAGAGACTCATATCCATTCACATGTTGTAATTTTTTTAATTTACAACATATGAATGGGAGTATGGGCCGGAGCCAAAGAGCCAAAAGTGCAGCCAGACTCCTAAAAACCACACTGGTGCGCAGCCCGCACTCTGGAAGGAGGCCTTGTTTACAATGAGGGTCATGTCTGTGAGACTTTATTGCTTTTGGCAGCCAGCGGAGCTGCAGCCCAGTGCCAGATCTCTGGAGGAATTACAAATGGAGTCAATTACAATATATTTTGATGCATGGGAAAGTTTAGACATTGACCTGGGGTGATGACAATTCCCTTGGAAGTGCTGAGGAAATCAGTCAGGGTGATGTGCCGGGTGCTTTATGTGAGTCTCAGCAATAAAAAGAATAAGAAAGTCACGGGGGTGCCGCAGTTTACCCCGCACCCCCTACCATGTCCCCCCCTACCACCACACACACACACACACACACACACACACACACTCTCCTCCGCCCACACAACTTGTCGCGCACTTACTTTGGGATGATCGTTTCTCTCCTGCAGACACACATTTGTTATCATATATTTGCGATGTCACCCCGAACCCTCCGGGGCTTTAGAGAGATAGCTGTAGAGCTGTAGCGGCTGTGGCGCTCTCAGCGCATGGTGGAACAGGAAATGAGTGACCGTAGCCTGAGGAAGTGAATGCGTTGTCCGTTTTCATACATGTTTACACGTGCTGGTGTCGGTGCGAGCTTGGATGCTGCAATGAACGAGCTGTCGGGCGAAATAAAGCGGCCGAAGGATCATTTCTGTACTGAAAATACAGTTGATTGCTTTTGAAATTAACATTTATATATATATATATATATATATATATATATATATATAGTGTAATGTATAATCACTTAAATGTATGACCTGCTTTTACATGACCTTAAAAAGAGGCCTTCAACGTATATTTACATCAGGAGCGGTGCCTCCCCATGGGGGCCGCCACGTTTTTTTAATAGCCAGAATGGATGTGCTAAACATCTATTTGAGCTTTAATGACAACTGAGGGCTTCCATACATTCTCCCACATACCCAATTAGGAAGGGTGAGGTGATGGATACAACATGCAACCACACCAGTAGATGTCACCAAATCTTACACACTGCACCTTTAATTTAGCCGATGCTTTTTTTTTTGGGTCATAATTGACTTTAACTCACACAATGATGCAGAAATCTGAAAACAGTGAATTGGAGGAAGAGGATGTGTATGTATGAGTGTGTGTGTGTGTGTGTGTGTGTGTGTGTGTGTGTGTGTGTGTGTGTGTGTGAGTGAGTGTAGCAGAGAGCAGAGATCCTCAGTGATGGGGTGTGGTGAGCATAATAGCCTGCAGAGGTTGACTCATTCCTGTAACCTCATTCACGACTTCAAAGTTGCACCTTATCACATAAGTGTGGCTATTTCACCCGACACCTCGGAGGGACACTCTTCACTTGACATTTCTGGCTTCGAGAGACACCGAAACTTTGCTCCATGCATTAACTGCTCCGAGATCTGCCGCATCTGCAGGGGCCAAGAGACGGAGCAATCGCACATCGCAGTATTTTGAAGTGAGGATACCAAACGTCACAGTGTCTATATTTAAAAAACGAGTTCCGTTTGAGTTCTGTCGAAACTAAATGAAGCAAAACCACAACAAAATCCCAGGGTTTGAATATTTAACGTTATGTGTAACAGCACCGATTAATATGCAGGAGCTGTGTGTAAGCCCAGAGGTACACACACACACACACACACACACACACACACACACACACACACACACACACCTATTCTTGTTACACAGAGAAAATCTGTGGAAAAAAAAAAAATCGTACAACACAGTGAATTCAATCTGTTAGACAGGATGTCAATATAAGTGTTATCTCTGTGAATGTTTGAAAGTTTGAGATCTTAACATGATTGACAGATTCATACATCAGCCTGAACTTTATGATCATAGTTAAACACAATACAAAGGTGTGTGTGAAGTGTGTGTGTGAAGTGAAGGTGAGATCAAATCCATTAGCAAAAACAACTGACGGTGGATTCTCCTAAAAGGGAGAAGAGCTAAAACCCAACCCAATTAAAATCCAACTGGTGCAATAGAGTCATAAAATACAAAGTAGAAGATTGACAGCTCTGCTGACATTCTCTGTGGCCACGCCCTTTTTTGGAATCGCTGCATGAGAGATGGTGATGAAATTCCATATAAGTGAAAATTCAATCAATTCAAATATCACACCTGGCAACTTGAATACTACCAGTACTACTCTCTATTTAGCTTTAGACTTTTACATGATCACAACCTCCCAAGAAACATGTTTCCCCTGCTGAAATCATCTGTGGCCACGCCCATTTTAGGATTGACAGCATTACAGATCTTGATGAAATTCCACAGAATTAAAATGCAACTCAACTAAACCTGGCAACCTCAACACTACAAGTGTGACAATTCAAACATGTTCTCCTACGTACTTCAACTTTTTCAACCAACCCGTGGAAGAACAAGCAGTGTAAATAATCCATTTAAAAAAACTTTCATGAGTTTGAAGAGGCAGCACTTGAGGGAGTGTGTTCATTCGAGCGTGTGTGTGAGATCCACAGATCATCAATTCTAATCATTGTACATGAAAGAGAGTTAGGCAGAAATGAACCTCTGTCTGGCAGAGACAAGAGGCTGCACACAGTCACATTTATTTGTAGATTTATTCATCACTTCCTTCCACAGTGAAAACTTCACTAAATCTACAAGTTGATCTGGCAAATGAAGACGTGTGAGTTGAAAAGGTAAAAATCGCAGACGGCTCATAGAATAATAACTGTGGTATAATTCTATAATTCATGACGGTCTCGGTTCTATTCCGCTGAATATTTCGACAAAGTTAGAACAGGCAGAGGAAGCAAAGTAAGTTGGTGTGAGGCACTACTCCCTGGAAACAAAAGCCCCGTCTTCAATTGAAATCAAAAATGATTATTTTCATATTGAAGTCGCCGCTAATTGATTTTTCTCATAACCTTATTTTCAAAAACCTTTTTTTTAGTTATTCATGTTGTTTTTTTAAATTTCCATTCTGGCAAAAACAGCACACTCTCAGTGGTGCGCCGGTTGTTGCTGGAGAGATGACAGCACCAAGGTCAAGTAGGTGGGAGTGAGTGAAGTGGGGGTGCGGCAGTGTCCTGAGGAGCCTCGGCTTGTTTTATATTTTTTATTTATTTTTTTTTAAAATTAGCCTCCGATCGCCAGGGTTAAGATTTTCCAGGCGTTCCCTCCTCGCTCTGTATCTCAGTCACTCTTTGTTCTCCTCCTTTCTCACACACTCCCTCTCTCTCTCCCTCTCTCTCTCCCCCCTCCTCCCCTGTCATTTGGCTCTGCCCTGTTCCCATTCGCAGCTCGAGAGCTCCCTCTGCGAGGGAGAGACACGGCTGCCAGACAGAGGCAGCGCTCTACATGTGCTCCTTCATACAAAGTATCGCCAGAATTCATTTTCCTACAACCTTCATGAAAGAAACGGATGATTGTCACTGCAGTGAGTGTGTGCGATACATGAAAAGATAATTCATTATTTACTATATCAATTCTTTTGTCATTTTAGACCAATGTGGATAAAGATACAAATACAATGTCTTCAGTTAATCTCCTCACTATCTGAGAGGATTTTGATTGAATCAATGTAATCCAGTGACACAAACAATGATTACAATAGCATATATTTAAGTTTAATAAGATGAGGCTGTTCCTTTATTTGCTATTGTGTTTGTAGAAATATGTTTATTGCAATTGTTTTGCGTAGAAATGATAATGATGATGATGATGATGAAGATGAAGATTACATTGTGTTTCTTGCTCTTGCTTCTATTCTGCGTATGTAGGTGTAGGTGTATGTGGAATATGTACGATAGGTATTTATATATACATGGCAGTTTTATGCTATTCTGTACTATTCAATATACGTCTGTGCTGTATTACAAAAGAGAAAAAAAAAGAGATTTACGTTAAAAAACGGTGACGTCAGTATCTGATGATACATCAATATAAAACTTTTTCATCATTTGATTATTCGAAAGTGGCTGAGGACGTGCGTGAATCGCTCCTGGAGGCCTCGCACACGTCTCTGATAATCGAATGCGTGTAACTGCCTGCACATGTGTGGTGGCGCATGACTCATGGGGAGAGTGTGAGGGCGGCGGATGACTCAAACAGTATTTTCCCTCCCTCCCTCCCTCCCTCTCCCTCTCCCTCCCTCTCCCTCCTCTGCCTTTTGTTGATGAAGAAACACGTTTGTCCCCTCAATCACCGACATGTGATTTGCATCAGACTTGCACAATAACATATTTCACACAACACGCATCAGTTGTCAGTGAAACATCTGGGTGAGGTCTTTGGGTTTGTTCTGCTAAAGCGCAACATGTTCGGGAAGTGAGACTGTAAAGTTTTTACTACGTTTTACTATGACACATAAAAAAAGATAATCGGAACCCGAATGGACCATTTCGAATAACTGATTTTAAAGGTGCAGTGTGTAAGATTTCGTACATTTGTGTCACTTCCATCACAAAACAATTACATTTTCATGATTACTTCAATGTATTTTCTTCCCATTTCCCTCAAACAATCCCATCAATACATATTTACATGAGGGGCGGGTCCTCACTTTGGGGGCTGCCGTGTTTTTTACAGTAGCTCAGGGGGGACATACCAACCATCTACTGAGTTTTAATGACAACTGAAGTGGACCACAGGTTCTCCTGCAGGCTCAGAAGGGCGAGGGTGAGGTGACGGATACAACATGCAACATCACCACTTGATGTCTCCAAATCTTACAGACTGCACCTTTAACCATATCGTAACAAGTACATTTTTGAGCTTCATTTGTGTTTGGTTTGCGCGGCGCTAACCCTGTTGATCCACAGCTGGAGCTTAACTTCTCATTTAACTCTGCAAACATAAATGACCATAGTTTGAATTTGGAATTGTTTCTTTAAATGTATTTCTAGGTTTTGACAGACAAAAACACATAATGATGAAACTGACATTTTAACCCGCAACCGGAGGTCCTTACAGAGACGTTTTTAGCAAAGCGGCATTTGAGTTGAACTCTCGCAAAACAAGTAAAGTCAAAATTGACTTCCTGTCTCTGCTGCTGCTGCCAGCCAATCCCACGTCATTGTGAGGTCACGTGACGCAGCCGTCCAGAGGTCCAACAATGCGAAATGTCAGCCCCTTAATCGGTTTGATTTACACCAGCTACGCACAGCCACATCCAATCCTTTACATTTTCCAAGTATCGCCCCGTCAACTGGGGCAATCACGGCAATTGCTGCCATTGCTTTTCCTGATTATCGACGAGGTCGAGATGGAAATGATGAATCCGGCGAAGGGGAAAAGTCAGCCAAGCTCTTCTTGATTGGCTTAAAGCCGAGCAGTCATACTGAAGAGACATCTGTCAGATGGTGGGTCGCGTCCCCTTTAGATGATCCTCTTTTTATTTTATCCTCCAACACAGACGACTGGTGGTTCCCTTAACAAGGGAGGCGGCGCAGGGCGACGGAAAGGTAAGGGAATCCATTAAAGCGACGCAGTGACTGGAAGATGTGCAGCCGGGTGCAAGGTATTTGGCAGCGGCAGCGGGGATGCATTCTGAATTATTTAGTTAAAAGACGGAGTCCTCCATCTAAATGCGGCAAACTGCGCTCGAACCAGGTTTGACCTTTTGCGGCTGGTACGCGAGCATCCGGAGCGGCGCGGGGAATTCATTGTAAACAAACGGCGAGTTCATAAACTAGAGGTAAACTTTGTTTTGCAATGCGACGATTTAAATGTTGAGTTTTGCTCTCGTCTCTACGTTTGATGGAAGCTCATCGCAAACAAATGCAGCGATATATTGACATTTCCCTCCTCACGGACAAGATGTAATTATTTGATGTGCAATAATTCTAAAAATGTATTTAAGGTAAATATGAAACACTCTCAGGTTCTCGTTTCCGTTTATTGTGTCTGATTTAAAGGTGCAGTGTGTACGATTTGGGGACATCTAGAGGTGCGGTTGCGTGTTGTATCCATCACCTCACCCTCATTCTTCTGGGCATGCAGGAGAACCTGTGGTCGACTTCAGTCATTCACAGTCAAAAGATTTTAAGTACGTCCACTCTGGGCTACTGTAAAAACATGGCCGCCCCCATAGAGAGGACCCGCTCCTCATATAAATACACATTAATGGGCTCATTTAAGAGTAACGGAAAAAACATGTACATTTAGATGATTATAAATTCATGAAAATGCCAGTATGTAATTGTTTTGCAATCTCTTTGTAGGCGACGAAAAGGACCAAAATCGTACACACTGCACCTTTAAAATGAACGCAAAAATAGAAAATGAAATTATGAAAGGGCAGGCATGTAGATTACGTACACGTGTTCCACTTCTGTACGTCGCCGCGCTGTGACCTACATGTAACTGCCTAAATTAGGATTCCCTGTGTCCCTGCATCACGCTAACAAAGTAGATGCGGAGAGATTCATATCCCTTACAGAGATGGGAAAGGTCAGATCAATTCTCCCAGCAGCCGTATCTGTCTTCATTTAGCCGGCGTGATATAAAGACTTCAGAGGACATAACGTCTCCTCGGGAAGAATAAATATCTTTAAATAAGTGTACAATCATGGATTCATGAGTAATATAAAGTACGCGGGCGAGGCGGCGTCTGTAATCCTTCCGAGCCGGATGGTCGCGACGTCTTTTTTTGTTTTTTTTTTCGTTTTCCATCCACACGAGACGAGGAAACTCTGCGCGCACAATTGCCGAGCCATAAACACAGCCCCCCCCCCCCCCGCCCCCCCGCCCCCCCCCTTCCACCTCAGGCAATCCTTAAACTCATCAGCAGTGTAATGAGACTTTCGAGCTGGGAGATGAATTAACTGGCTGATTTTCTTGTTTTTTATCCCCCACACACAGAGAATCTGAGTACAGCATCGGGAGCAATCCAGGACTGTGGAGTACTTAGTGCCAGCGACTCACGCAGACGCAGAGAGCGAGCAAATCACTGCCGCGTGCCTCCATAATCATCCATATTAATAAACTATTCTGAGGCGACTCTTCCTTGATAACGTGACGTCCACTTGTAGTTGTTAAGCCTCTGCCCTGTGTGTTTCTGCAGGGAGAGCGAGGATCATTACACTCGTAAAAGCCTGGCGCTGCAGAGGAAACAGAAACAGGTGGCGGCTCCATATGAGCCGGAGATGACACATATCAGTTTAGACCTTCCCTGGGACACCGGCGAGGCCGAGTAATGAGGAGGGCTGATGTACACGGAGGGTAGTGGCCATTATAAACGTACCGTGTGACTTCATTATTCATTACGATGGTAAATGTCCCCCCCCCCCACGCGGTGAAACTGTGGCGAACAAATGAAGGGCCAGCTGTAAGAGCCAGGGACACCGGGGGGGGGGGGGGGGGGGGGGGAGGCAGAGGGATATACTGCCTATAGTGTACATGGACGTATATTATGTTCAAACTTTTCAAACTGCCGGGTAATAACTTTACATAGCACAGGTTTGCCGGGAGTTTGATACGACGACAAGCAGGAGGAGCTACACTGACGGAGAGAAGATGGAAAATGGCTGCTGCTGAATTACACACGCAGAAACAACAGTAGAAATATACAGGAAAAGACAATAATCCCCTGTTTACAAAATGAGAGTAAAATAATAATATATTTTCCACTTACAATTTTCATTCAAATAGTATTTATATTCATTATTATAAATGATGACCAATGATCATTTCTATATGTCCTACCTACATTTGATATACATTTGTATAAACTAGTCATTGTAATTGCGGTCTTTTGCACTGAATGGGTTTGCGTTCAGTTTCGTTACACTCTTGTATAATGCCAGTAAAAGGATTCTGATTTGTATATTGTTAATGTTGTAACTACAGGTGCAGCATCCATCCAAACACATGCAGATTGTGCAGACCAGTTAAAAGAAGAGTGTTTGCCAAGTGCCTGAGCCTGGAACCCAAAAAACTAAAAACTGAAAAAAAAAAGACAAAACATTCGGGAACTGAAACTGCAAAAGACTCACAGCGCTGGTGTGTTTGTGCAGTTGTCTTGTTGCCCACGGCGGCTTCATTGTGTTCTCCCATTCAGCTATTACTTAGGGGTAGTTGTTTTGCAGCTTCCAGCCAATCAGGCGGTTGCATTAACCAACAGCTTTGGGCTTTGCTGAGAGCTGTCACTGCCCCCAATGCACCGTAACTCTTCTCTACTCCATAAATGTAGGATGTAGGTCACCAAAAAAAAAAATTAAAAAAAAATAGAGAAATTAACCTTCGGTTGTAGCGGGTGTGTGTTTGCCAAAACTCCATTCAGAATGTTTTCGGTGACTGCGGGTTTGGCTTTTCTGGCGGCTCATTTGAGGTGTTCGTTATCTTCACGTGAAACTGTGGAGCGTGTTGACTTTTCATACAGGAATTAAAATATGTTTTTATCGGCACGCAAGTGACCGGTAAAGTCGAGGTCAAAAACATCGGCCCTTGACCAGAGGAGTTGACCGGGACTCGCGGCAAAAGCTCTTTCCAGGGACAAGGCCTCAAAGTGAAACTTTCTCCAGGAAGTGAATATCTTTTCACTTCACCATTTCCCATCTCTTTCACTGTTACATTATGGGATGGGGGAGGAGTAATGTCAGTGCAGCGGGTCAGGCGAAAGCTGGCAGCTACACACATTCCAAGAGACGGATGGTGCATGCTTGAAAGGTACGGTTATATTCTTTTTCTGCACTTGATTAAATCAACTTGGGAACACAGCCTGAGGGAGGAGAGGAAGAGATTAGTATTGTCTTCTTCAAAGAAAGAAGCTTTAACTGTGCCCATAAAATTACCCAAGTCATTGTCATTCCCTGCTAATGGCCTATACCTGATGGGCTGCCAGGCTATTGCCCACCTTCTCCCAAAGCAGGTGTGCAGTGTTTTAGATGGTCATCTCAGATAATGACCGGCCGCACCAGAGCCAGTGCAATCGCGACTTGATGCCGGCGTGGCACGCGGCCTAAACCCGGAGTCCGGATTTGTGGGATCGGACCAGGAGCCAGCTAGACTCAGGACGCGTTCCAGTCCAAACACTGTGTGTGTGTGTGTGTGTGTGTGTGTGTGTGTGTGTGTTTGTGTGAGCAGGTGCTACCAGTGTTTTATACTGACAGGCTCCGTCGCAGTGGCAAATTATCTCTGTTGGTGGAAGCTTGGCAGAGGATCGTCGGTGGCAATAAAACTATTTTTGCTGCTGTGTCGTCAACGCCACCGGATGACTAAGGGGATATTTACTGTTTGTGTTTGAGCCGGTGCATCCGACATTCCCTTGTATGGAATGAGCGTGGTTCTACCACTGGTTTAGAAAGTGGTTCGGCTACGTTAGGATGCCTGCTAATGAACGGCAATTCCGGTTGGCTGTTGTTTTCTGAAACACACAGATAAGAGATATTCGCAGTGCTGCAGAAAGTACACAAGTTATCACGACCTAAACATGTAGTCAAACAGACAGGAAGGTGCAGTGTGTACGATTTGGTGACATCTATTGGTGAGGTTGCATGTTGTATCCCTCACCTCACCCTTCCCTTTATGAGCATGCAGGAGAACCTGTGGTAGTCCACATTAAAACTTAGAAGATGTTTAGTATGTCCACTCTGGGCTACTGTAAAAACATGGCAGCCCCCGTAGAGTAGACCCGTAAATGTCAGTACAACATTTGTATGTACAG
>JAFBJT010016400.1:37370-49617 GCA_016785325.1 Chascanopsetta lugubris | reverse complement strand
AAGTGGCAAACACACTCGCACACACACATACACACACACACACACACGCACACACACACCCAGCTCTGCACAGTGATGGTGGGTGGTTGTATTGTACATTTCACAGTGTATTCATCCACAGCTCAGGACATACCAGCACATTCTCCACCTCAGTTCTGCTTTTCTACTCTCCACTCTGGCTGCAGGCAAAACTATCACAAAACAACATTTTCTGAATTCCCCCAAAACTCCCACACCGGAGAAACCTACCCTACCACCCCCTCCTTACCCATCCCCTCCCTCCCTCCCTCCCTCCCTCCCTTCATACTGCTCACCAGACTGGAGTTGAGCTGCTGTCTGAGCTCTTTTGTAATAAGGAGCACAGTCAGTCAGTCAGTCAACTCCCACTTTTACCGTCCGTCACTTCAGTCAAGTGTCTCTGTCATCCTGCGTCAAGAGGGGACTTCACAGCCTCTCACTCCTTCAGTTCTAATCAACCAAATAGAAAGACACTGTTATTGTTAATGATCTATTGATACAAATACAGTCTACATCTACCTATACTCCCATATATGTATCCGCTAGATCCTGAACATATTTTTCATTATTCTTTATTTGGGAACCGTTTGTGAGCTTCCAGACATTGTTAACAACAAAACGTTCTAGTCCGGCATCCATTTAGTCCGTCCATCCATCCATCCATCCATCCATCCATCCATCCATCCATCCATTGGAACAGACAACCATATGGTGGTTCATTTTAGGAGGATACCTGAGATCATTGGTTGATTCAGGTCTTAGCAAATCCTACACCCACACTCAGACGAGACCTAGCCGAGGTTGTTCAGTCCTCAACCAGACACAAAGACAAGAAATTGAGTATTGTCAGGTTCAACCAACCAAACAACCAACCAACAGACTAACTTTGTTCAAAATTAGACAGTAAAAGTTAAGTATAAGAGCTTGAAAACACAAAGATGCATTGCACCACAACGACTCATATAAAAGTAACACCACTCATCTTTCCAGAATCAATAGAGGTGTGTTCCTCTGCAAAGAGGTGGAACCCTGCCTGAATTTAATCATTTTCACGTGCTGTTTTGCTGTTCATGGGATGTTTGAGGGAGACAACATCCGTACAGTTTAGTTCTGCCGATTATTTTAATGGGCTTGTATCATTTCTACAACAAATGTTTGCTTGCAGCGTACAAAGTACACATACCAAATGCTGTTGTTGGGCGGGGTGTGTGTGTGTGTGTGTGTGTGTGTGTGTGTTTACAAAGAGCAACTCACAAGCTTGCATACTATACAGCTGCCCACTCAGGAGGCAAACTGTATGGAATCCGAAATATGACTTTTCTCCTGAGTCTCTTGCTGCTTCTCACACGCAGACAGAAAAACTTAAAGATCAGTTATGTCCCTGCAAACTGTTGCTTTGAGTCTCAGTGAGTAATCCACACCCATGGCATCAAGCTGAGGGAAACACACCATCTGTTTATTTTACGTGACTATTTTATCAACAGTGGCGTGACGGTCTCTCGCAGGTGCTTATTTTCTGCGCCTCTCTCCCCACCTTTCATACCCTGCCTTGATTTTCAGCCGTTTAAGACTCTAATTACAGCATTGCCACAAAAGCCGGAATCCTCACAGTGGCTCGTCCCTGAGCAATTTGTGGACCCTCTGTGTTTTCTGGAATAAACCCATTACTTGCTTGCCAGAGCCGTCAGCAGCTACAGCGTCAAGCTCTTATATGAAGAGACTTTGCACAGCAAGAAGTCATTCATGGCCTGCCCGTTGACCGCCGAGCCAAGTCACAGCCATTACGACAATTACACACTGTACAGTAAAAGCTAATATGACAGCTCAAGTTGTGTGTCTGTCTCCGAGACGTCTCTCTCTCTCTCTCTCTCTCTCTCTCTCTCTCTCTCTAACTCTCTCTCTCTGCAAAGTTTTCGGGGGAATGAAAAGTTTGTTCTGGGTGACTGATCTGCAGCCGTCACATTTTCCTTAAAGAAAGGCTGGAGTTGGTTTTATATCAACAATCGTCCTGCCTGGAGACGGGAACACTGCACTTGTTTGCCCTCCTCCACAACATCACGCCCTGTTATTACGTTCGGCCGTGCACAGCCGATGAGACTCAACATTTCAGTTGTGTTTCAGACTGGCAGAGAAACTTTTTCAGGCTCCCTCCGCCCCCGCCCCGGCCCTTACCTCACGTAGTAGCGCCAGATTTCCTTTTGCTTTTGTGGGAAAGAAAAATACGCTTGTATATTTTGGTGTTCTTATCAGACAATAGTCTCCTCTCTGCCCTGTTCGCCCCTTGTCGCCAGATAAAGGCGCATCAAAAAGCCTTTGTGGTCGGCGCTCTTTCAGGCAGACAAGGCCGGGGCTCTGGCTTTGGGGTCTGTCAGTGGTTACGGACGCTCTGGATACTTAAAATACTTGAAAATAGTCCGAGCGGAGTCGACGAAATTGTGTTTTGCGTATTCGTAAGCGAGAACGTAACTGGCTTTGCTGCGACCTCAACAACTAAGACACTCTCCATACATGGATGTTTTGAAATGGGTCATTTCCTCTCCTCTGGACCACTGCGTTTCCTGCGGCATGATGGCACGCCGGTTTGAATGCTTGCATCTACATGTGTGGTTGTCCTGGCCCCTCCTTCTCTCTCTCTCTCTCTCTCTCTCTCTCTGTCGCGCTCTCTCTCTCTCTCTCTCCCCCAGACAAAGCTCACAGACGTCCCTCCGGGATGACAGCAGCCCATAGTGATGTCATGGGTACAGCAGCCTTCGCCAGTGTAGTAATATCTGGGGGCTGATGACTTTAACAGGAGCCTCTCTACTGTACAGTGGATGGCGGGGCGCTGGGAGAAGGACGAGACCCCTGGGTTATAGCTCCGGCTGCATTCATGCTGACCCGCTAATAAAGTGCTGCAGCCAGACCTGACTTCTTCCAGCATGTGCTAAAGACATCGTCGCGACGCTTCTCCGCTGCGTTTGCGTCCAGCTCTGTCAGGAACAGACTCGGTTCTGTCTTTTGTGGTTGGAAACAGCTGCCTGGCATTTTCTAGCCTTCGTTTTTACAGAGGAATTTACATTGTAGCCAGCGGTGGTTGTGGTTGCCTGACTCAACAATGAGAAGTGTGTTCACGCAGGCGGCCGCGTGTGCATCACAGAGTTTTAAGTTAGTTCGGCGAGCGATAAAGATCCACCTCAGCCTCACAGCAAGACAATTGTCAATGGACAACAGAGAAACTTTAAAGTTGAACCCTGGTCACTTGCTCTCTGAGCTCTTTTTGCTCCGTCCTTGATACTGAGTGACTCTTTCTTGGCTTCGAGTGACTCCAAATGGAAGAGGAACTTCTCATTCCCTCTTCTTTTTTCCTTGGGCTCACTCTCACTCTGAGTCTGGGCCCTATAAAATAACCTCCTCCACGTGACTCTGCGCATATGAAAATGATGTGAAATGAGTGAGTGGCATTTCCAAAGGTGCGCGTCTGGCCCCGGGATCCTCTTTCAAAGTGCACCCGTGCACCAATCCCACTACTGGATTCCTGTGGTCTGGTCTCGGCTGAGGCCACAGGAGAACACAGAGAGGGAAAATTCCCTTTCAACTGGCGGCCTGCCACTGTTCTCGGGTGTAACGACTTTACCAGCGTCTTTAAGTGGCGCACACGTATTTAAGAGCTGTTACGGGAGCAGCACGGGATTGTTTTCTCCGCTCCATTGCAATGGAAAGCATTATTACTGATTTGTCTGACTCTGCTCGACTCACCGAGTTTTTTTTATGCTCTGACATCAAATTGGATCACGTGTGGATTTGCCATCGCAGCTCTTTTTTCTTTTTAACCCTTTGATTGCTCAGAGGGAAGCTTCGGCAGCAAATGTTGGGAAAACCGTATGTGGAGAAGTTAAGCCAGTGTCCTGTCTGACAACACGTCCTCCTGAAGTCCACGGAAAACTGCTAGTTGCCATTCTAACTAATGGAATCAAGATGTACGACATGTTGTTACACATGAATCCTCTTTATCCACTGAATGGCAGTTTGAGTTTATTTATGTCCAACTATCTCGCCCGAACATCTTCGTCGACATTTTGAAAAGGGGACAATGTCTTTGTTACATCACAGGAGCTGGAGGAGTCAGGAACATGTGGCTCAGCTTCCCACTGCCATGTCCCAGGAAGAGGGGGTGTGGGGGCATTATGGGAGCTGAGAACTGCACATGGTTAACTTGGTTTAAGGGCAGCAGAGCAGGATGGTGGTGGGTGGGTGGGTGGCTGGGTGGGGGGGGGGTTGTTTGGGGGAGGAGACAGCACGAGGCTCTCTGTCCACCTGGCTCTCTCCGCCCTCGGGCGACGATTCCCCCCAATCTGGTCCCAGCTTTATGGCAACTTTTAGTGCCTCTCTTCTCCTTCTCAGCGTGGCGTTAATTCTAAAGCAGAGGTCAAGTTAAAGACCATGACTGAGCAGATGTAACACTCAGCTCTGTCTAAGGTTTCTACACGAGAACCTCCTGTGCGATTCATCCATCAGCAGTTTGCTGATTTCACTCTTAATTCGAGATATGGTGATACACCCAGCAGCGGATTAGCTTAGCTTAGCTCCAGTTGTGGGCAAAGCTAGCTTGGGAACAAACCTGCTTTGGTCTTGGTAAGTCGTAAATAAACACATAAACAACACTGAAATGTTGATGTGTTTTTTTGGAAAATGACTGATGCTATCAAAAAGCTTTTCATAAGCAAATAGCTGGCTCACAAATATCTTTCTAAAATGGTTGTTGCTAAACTTAGCGAACTGCTGGCTGGCTTTATAACACTATCATATACTCTTAACAATAAGTATTAAAACAACAATTGAATCATACAAAATACCAAACTACTCCTTTTAGCTCGATAGGATAGCCGGAGTCCACTTTACACAAGCAAAGCCAAGCTAATGTAAAATACCAAGCTAACAGATGGCTAGTTTTGGCCTTATGGCTACGACAACAAGCAAACAAGAACTCTCTAAGATGTCAAAGTTTGCCGTCAAGACAAAAGTAACGCACCTATGTTGAGTTTTCTGGATTTAGTGACAGATTTCCTGCTTCAGAAACTAGAGAACACAGCTTTCTTTTGTCATATCAAGACCCTGTGTGGGGATCTATCATCTTTGCACACAGACTGCATGTGTTTGCAATGTGCACACGTAAGTGTTTTTTGTGGTATGTGTGTGTGTGTGTGTGTGTGTGTGTGTGTGTGTGTGTGTGTGCGTGTGAGTGTGTGCATCTGTTTGCATGTTGCTCTCATGCAGCTGCACAGAGGTTGTAGGTTGGAGAAGTGGTTTCCTCCTCAGCACAATGGGGACTCTGTCAAGTCAGTGTTGTTTTAGAAGGGGGGCCTCATCCCCTGGTGCCTTTTGTGCCTTCACACTCTTTCTTTATACGTGGACGCTCAGAGGAACTGCTATAAACTGGTTTGAAGAAGTTGGATTGCTGCGTTTGCTTCTCTTATGCACAAGTGATGTAATGTAATTGTTTCTCCAGATAGGTTTTTTTTTTATATTCTCGTTTCTCTTTTCTCAAGAGTTGTGCTGCTTTGTCACTATGACACTGCAACTGCATGAAGTCATACTGAGAAGGGGAATAATTTTTTTTATTTTTTACAAGACATGTGACTTGAGTGAGTTGATGTGATGCACAGTTTTTTCACTCTGTGCAGTTCAGGCTGAGGTTTGTTGCCCTCTCTCCCTGGCTGACCTTCATCTTTTTAACTGGGCAGTGTGTCAAAGGGCCGGCCGGCATGAGTTATAGTGGCTTTCATGTACCTGCATTCCTCTCATTCCACGAGTATATCATCCGCTGACTGGGGCTTCTCTGCGTCGCGCACGGACGCACAGGGAAGAACAAACAGGATATGTTTGCCTCCGCGCAGGAATGAAGGAATACTTCCAGTCCGTGACCGACTGTCGTATCTATTAATAAGTCACTCCTAACATCCTCTCCACACCTTTGTTTG
The DNA here is from genome assembly GCA_016785325.1 of Chascanopsetta lugubris. Classification (NCBI taxonomy): domain Eukaryota; kingdom Metazoa; phylum Chordata; class Actinopteri; order Pleuronectiformes; family Bothidae; genus Chascanopsetta; species Chascanopsetta lugubris. The sequence goes on along the minus strand of JAFBJT010016400.1, from coordinate 43,642 downwards.
TGCGCGCGTTTCCTCGAAAACCTTAAAAGGAATTTGCGTGAAAAATACAGTTGTCAGGTTGGATAGCTGGAATAGTTTGACGTCAGGCCCGTTTGAAGCGGAAAACGTCCCAGATAAGATCCTGTAAACAAGCCTGCACTTCAAGTATGCTCACGTTTGAACATCTGGCTTCACAAGGAGCTTGAGCCACAAGGACATTTTCATCTCTCTCGCAGGATGCGTTTGTTACTTAAGGCTTCAAAGACCTGTGTGATGACAGCGCTCATTAACCTCCACGCAGCTCCTATCACCGCTGTCCATCGCTGCTACGTCACCGCGTGAACGAGAGCATTGGCGAGTGTTTTTGTTTGCAGTCACTTTGATTTATCAACAGAAAATGGCCTCCCCACCACTTCCTGGCGCTGTGCGCGACAACGGTTGGTCCGTTCGGTCGCGCCTGGTCAAAAAGAAGGGAGCAGAGGGAAAGTGATTCCCCCCGCAGAGGGACTCGGGGGGTCACAGGCCAGGAGATGTGGGTTGGTTGGAGGGGAGCGGAGCTTCAGTCGGGAGAAGGGTTAGGTAGCGGATTAGCACGAGGGCAGGAGGCTGAGGAGCCGCCACAGCTGTAAACTCTGCTTCCCTTCCTCGCTGATTTAACGGGGGGTTCAGCCCCGACACGCTTTGAGCTGTGACGCCATTTAAAGTCTCAGGCGTAAAGGAAAACCTCGGGTCCGGACCATTTGTCGGTGCTTATCTGTGGCAGCGTGACCCTTCACTCTGTGGGTGACACATGGGTTTCGTTTTCACCCGTCACTCTGACACAGCAGGACAGGTCAGATAAGAATCTTCTACATATTCATTTATTTGCGGCCTGAAAACGGAAATACATTTTAAAAAAGCAGGTCAAATGTAAACAAGCCACCCATATTACTGACATTTTCATTTGTGTCATTAAATACATGATATTTTAAATATGTTTCGATACTTGACATACTAACACATAAGCTGATATTAGATATTGTAAAGAAAGTATTGTTTTTAAAGAATTAAAGGTAAATTAACAGCAATTAAGAGTTAATAATATTTATCACAACAAATGATAAAACAATCTTCTTTTTGTAAATCCTTTAAAGTGTAATACGTTTGAGTCATAGAGAATATTTTCACTCCAGACCGTTGCAATTGTGATTTCCTCTTGATTTTACACCATTCCCCAACAGACAAATCTACCAATAATCATTTCATCTTTTTTTTCTTTTCTTTTCTTTTTTTCTATAATCATTTCATCTCAATGAAAAGCCCTGATCTACAGTAAAACCACATGAGATTCGATTGTGTAGAATAAACAAACACCCTCACTTTCATTGTGGGTAAACAGTTTCACGTCTTTAACCTTTATTTCCACTGATGCTTTCGAGTCCACATGTCAACAATGTGGTCGGCCCACTGTCATTCCGTTTACATACGACCTGCGGGTCCGTACCTGTTATGTTAATACTCTAAACAAGCTCCTAACTGAGCCTGTTTGTGTGTGTTTTGTAAACGAGGGGGCAGCATCTTGTGGACGAGGTGAAGCCGTGAAACCGAACCTTCACCCCTCCGCCTGCCTCCTGCTCTGTGACTCCGCGGAGGACTCGTGCTTTGTTGTGATTGCCCGGCTCAGGTTACCTCACAAAGAAGAAGCGACGGGGCGATCGGGTGTCTGCCAGGAGAAAGGAGGGCTGTGTTTTCTCACACTCTGCTCACTGAGATTTTCGACTTGGGGGCTGGAGAAACACACATTCATTCATTCATCCATATAAACACTTTGTGGGAGTGGATTTGCACAAACACACACACACACACACACACACACTCATATTTCTTATAGCGGCTCCAGCGCAATCCCAACATTACTTAGGGCAGCGTTTGGTTTCCTGAAGAGCGCAGGAAGTCCCTGACCCCCCACCCCCCCCACACCCCCCACACCCCCGCCCCATGACACCAGCCGGGCCTCTCATCCGGTCTCCTCTCATTGTTTTAAAGTATCAAGGAAAAGAGAGGATCCTGACTCAGTCATCGATACAAAGCTGGTCTGATGTGTGATGTGTGATGCTGTCATCAGCTGAGTCTGACTCACTCGTGATGATGTCATCCCTTGGCGTCACCTGATGAGTCCCACCTCACGCACTCATGATCTGGTGTCGGGGGTACGTGATGGACGGTACGACGGGATCCGACTATTTACCCTCCCTGCCCGTCGACTGAGGGCGGAGGGCAGTTATTATTCTATTTTTTTTCCCCTTCTTTTTCCTTCTGAGAAAAATGTATTTTGAGCTATATCCAGCCTCCTCTGGCACAGCTGGGCCTGCTGCGTTACTTTCCTCTCTGAAATATGCCCAGTTAAGACGCTGAAAGAAAACAAAGTCATGCCAGGTCCCACATTCGCTGTGTTTTCTTTGCCTCCTCGTTGGCTCCACTTCCTGACATGGATCGGGTCTCCAGGTTTTCCTGCCCTCTTCAGACATTACCCTTTGTCTGAGCGTTTTTCCCTTTTCAGCATTTCCGTTCTTATTCCAGCTCCCACAAGCCCCCCCCCCCCCTCTTTTGCCCCCCCCCTTTTTTTTTCTTCCTGAAACCTGTTGTTTTTCTTTTTCAAGTGGAGCTGAAACACAATATTATGTTTTTACTTAACTGAGAAAAAAGTGAGAGAATTCTTGCATTTTTCAACACACACATAAATCCGAGTGCTCTCCTGGGCTCAGATCTGAACCCAAGCAGCCAGAAGAAGTTATAGCAATCTTTTATCAAGCTTTCATCCTGTGAAGCTTAATGAGCAGTCAAAAGATGAATGTCCGGGCTGGAGCTGGGAAACGCTGATCTCTGCTTTTATTTTAGATGTAAGGACAGAACAGTTTTCTGTCCGATTTCATCTGAGGGTCTCAACTCAAACTATGACGTATTATTTTTCTTGGCCCGGACAGAAAGGTTAATCAAATGACTTTATTATTCTAAAATTTTAAGAATTGATGAGATGCATGTTGTCAGATTTCAATTCAATCAAGTTTGGATTATTTATTAATACTTGATCAATTAAATGGATCATATTAACGTTTTATCAACATCTCTAGTCATTTTATAAGCCAGTAAACAGAATATCGTCAATAAAATGTACACAATGAAAACCTCACACTTACTGCAGTGCTACATTAATCTGGGTGCAGTGTTGTGATACAGTTTGAATGGATTCTATGGATCAGTGGTGTGTGATGGATGTAGTGGACGGCTTCAACACCTTCTCTTGTGATTTTGGATCTTTTCAGTCGTGTGCCATAAAACGGTGTCAGTGATATCGACGCTATTTCACCTTCATTTGGCAGATCCTCCAATAATCCATCATCCAACCGCACTCCTTCCTTTACACTCGGCAGTGTGCTTCAGTTGTACTTCCCTGCATTGATGCTCTGTGGTCGGATCCCATTGTGAAAAACCGGGGCACATTCAAGACGCACATTCATGCAATTCTCGATCTTGGGTTTTTGTGAATTTCCGACCTTAAGGGCCTCCGTCTGCCTCTGGTCAGCTGCTATGGTTCAGGTCATGCTTTCCCAGGGGAACGATGATCTGTGTGACACGTGTGTATAAACAGCACCAACCTCAGTGACAGTGCTTAGTGGTGTAAAAAGAGCTCTGCAAACAAATGACTGGCAGCCTAATTAGGGTGTGTACTCAACATGGACAGAAGCGGCTCTCTCTCACAACCATTTTTGGAAAAGTCATCATTGCTCCTTAAGTGATACATCCCAGCTGAGAACTGCTGAGTCTGTCCTTCATATCCGATGAAGGAGTCTCACATCAGACACTTTTCACAGAGGTGGTCCGACTGAGAACACAAGGTGGCACAGAAACTGATATTTTGTTTATATGCATTTATATATATATATATATATATATATATATGTGTGGTAAGTTGCTGTGGATCTTTGTTTTTGTGAGGCCTTGTCCACACGGAGTATCCACAAACATTTTTCACATTTTTTCTCGCGTGGGCATTTCATCCACATGAAGGCGGCCAATTTGGAGCCCGATTCCGCACAATTGTGAAACCGGGTCCCAGAGTCATACCATCTCCAATTCATGGGGGGCGTGGCCTCTCCCTGGCTCCGCCCCTGTCTCACGTTAGGGTAATCACAAATCAGCTCAGATTAGGAAGCTGTCCTGTTGGGGTCAGATAGAGTTGTCCTGGTGACTCTGGCTCACAGTGACCATGGGCTCTTCAGCACTGAACTTCTCACTTGGCCTCGGCTGAGCCGCCACATCCTTTTACTTTCTAACTCTTTTACGAGTGTATGTGTCAATGCTGTGTGCTTAATGTCTTGGCTGTAAGACCCAATCTGTGCGAACCAATCAGTGTGTTCAAAGTTTGGGCTTTTTTTTGGACTTTAATTTTCCATTTTTCAACAACACAAGAGCTTGCGAGATAGTAGAGTATATCAAAACACCAATGATTGGGTGCTGTGTATTTGTATCGCCCCATTTAATACCCCGACACCTCTCCCACACCTTTCCTTTGTCACGGCGCCTCAGATGTCTCTCTGTTTTACAGTTTGAACTTCTCACTTGGCCTCGGCTGAGCCGCCACATCCTTTTACTTTCTAACTCTTTTACGAGTGTATGTGTCAATGCTGTGTGCTTAATGTCTTGGCTGTAAGACCCAATCTGTGCGAACCAATCAGTGTGTTCAAAGTTTGGGCTTTTTTTTGGACTTTAATTTTCCATTTTTCAACAACACAAGAGCTTGCGAGAGAGTAGAGTATATCAAAACACCAATGATTGGGTGCTGTGTATTTGTATCGCCCCATTTAATACCCCGACACCTCTCCCACACTTTTCACTTCACTAAACTTAACAAGCAAACAAAAAAATTAATTGATAAGAAGGTTCCAAAATGAATAAGAAAATGAAAAGAGGAAAAAAAGAAAAAGATGAAGAGAAAATGAAACAAAATAAAAGGATGAATATTAAAAAAGGAAAAAAAACAATGTGTGTTCAAAGTTAAATCTATATTAACACAATTCATATTCTTATTGTTTGAAAAATCGAACTCTAACTGAATTAATTCATGTTTTAAATTCAAAGTGAACCAACTAAAAAAGCAACACAATTTTGAAAAAGAAGAAAAATACAGGACCAACTTAAAAAGATAGTTAATTGGTAACACACAATAAATCTGTTCTATTATCATAATGGACTTAAATATGAAATACATAAATAAAAAATACACAGGTTTTCATATTAATGAACTTAATTAACAACATATACTTGAAATGCCATAACAAATTTCTCAAACATATAATATTAAACATGACCATATGGGTATTATCATGATAACTGTCGTATGCTTCTTTTCAGTACATAAATAAACGTATTTGTACTAAATGTACCGTAATTTTCTATTTAACTGCGTCATAGTATTGTTGTCAACGTTACTGTTTATTACAGTGGAGCTTCCATTGTCTCCTTCGTGGCCACGTCTGGTGATTCACGCTCTTGTCCCAGCCAACAATGGGGGTCTACTGATCAGAGAGATAGTGCTGATGATGGAACCGGTTGGTCTGGTTGCACAGGGCCACGGGTGATTCTACTCCACTCAGCACCAGGGGGCAAACACTGACCCTGCCCACCAGCCTTTGTGAGCCCTTTTCTATGAGGGGAAAAAATACCTCAAATGTCAAAGGATGGGAACGGCACTGTACCTAATCAAAACACCGCTCCACGTCGACTCCTTTGCGGATCCCGTCTCGGGTCCAATTAGAACGGTCCCATTGGACGAGGAGGAGAGTCGCATGTGGGCGACACCAGCAGAGTGAACAAACATTTTGGGCATTTCCGTTGTATTTCAGCCCTGAAATGGGGCCGGTGTGTATCTGAAACTAAAAGGAGCCACATCAGCCCCCCGGCCCTCCACGAAAACCCCCCTCTTTTTAGCCTCTCGTAAAAACAGGAAGTGCGAGATAGCATCACTGTGGGAGAAAGTGAAATGAAATTAGCTCAATTGGGTTACAGGGCTCAAATTACCTCAATCGGGTCAGAAAGGAAACATCCCCTCCCACTCCTCCATCCTCCTCCTCCTCCTAATCCTCCACCTCCTCCTCCTCCTCCTCCTCGTTCTCCTCCTCCTCCTCCTCCTCCTCCTCCTCGTTCTCCTCCTCCTTCTCGTCCTCCTTCTCTCTGCCAGCGTTCAGTTATTATTCCTGTTCCTTTAAACAGTCGTAGCTTCACACACATCTGCTCACAGTCCCACCTGTATTTGT
>JAFBJT010016400.1:0-28265 GCA_016785325.1 Chascanopsetta lugubris | reverse complement strand
GGCCTGACTGCCGATCCGTCAATCCTCCTCCGCTGTGGAAGAAGCTTAACCTGCCTCTAATGAGACTCTTTACGGCCCATTGGACTCTCCTCGTTTTCAAATGTCACCATGTTGAGCTGAGATGTGATGTGAGCTCTGAGTTGGAGGTGACTGCGCCTCTGTTCCCTCCTACAGGTCTGTGCCCCGACTGGGACCAGTGGGACCAAACCAAGCCGGTGGACAACGCCCGCGAGGCCATGCAGCAGGCCGACGACTGGCTGGGCATCCCGCAGGTACAGCGCAGCGCTGCCGGGCGGAGGAGGGGGGCGGGGGGGCCGCGTCCCCCTCACTCCCCCGCCAACGTCTTCCGTTAGCGAGGAGCGGTTCACCGGCGTGTTTCAGGGAGAGAGTGATGACAGGAGCTGGGGTGGTGGACTGTATGAAAGATTCTGAACATCAGAAAATACCAACGCAGGAATAGTAATGATTCTAATGCATTTCCCCAGAAACACGTGAAATATATCTCCTTGAAATGAATATGACCATGACATGTCTCTTTGTAATCCTGATCATTTTGATTGATTTTGTTCAAAACTGAACGTGCTCAGCTGAGAGTCTGGTGACACACAGTGCAAAGTTGATATTTTGGGTTGAAATTCAACTTTGAACTCTGTAAAGCCTTAAAGATTGAAAGTGAACACAAGGCAAATCGTCATTTCTTCAAAAAAAAAAAAAAAAAGTTTGACTGTCATCAGTTTGATCCTTGATATAATTAACTTCATATCGGAAGAATTGGGAGACAGTTGAGTTTTTGATCGTTTGCCCAGAATGAAAAGTTGTGGAGAATCCTACATCACCAGCCCGGTGCATGGGTTGATTGCGGCGAGGAGGCAACGTTTGACAGCGTTGCCTCGGTTGATTGGCAGAGTGCCGGCAGCTGGCGCGGTATCGCGTGCCGCCAGTCGGGTTTGTGGTCGCCGCTGTTTCCGTCCTCGGCTCGGCTTCTGCCTGGTGCCTCCCCCTGCTGTCTGCGTGGGCTGAGGACTCGAGTGTGTGTGTGTGTGTGTGTGTGTGTGTGTGTGTGTGTGTGTGTGTGGCAGCTCACCACAGGTGCTTTCTGACATAGGTTGTGGTTTTGTTTGCAAAATCACAACCTGGCTCAGTTTAGTTGTGTGGGTAAATTATCGCCATGACAACTCATCAAGCACGACCGTGTACAAAAAACAAAAGACCCCCAGAATTGAATGTAATTGCTCCTCTTGTCGTGTCCGTGCAGGTGATCACCCCTGAGGAGATCGTTGACCCCAACGTGGACGAACATTCAGTCATGACCTACCTGTCCCAGTTCCCCAAGGGCAAACTGAAGCCCGGTGCGCCGCTGCGACCCAAACTCAACCCCAAGAAGGCCCGTGCATATGGCCCAGGTATACACACACACACACACACACACACACACACACACACACACACACACACACACACACACACACACACAGATCATTTTTCCTACGTTTCCCTCGAGGGGATATAGATGTTAAGACCCTCATTCTTCTCATGTGTGTGATACATTCACAGCATCTTTTTAATGAGCTCTGAAAGCTTTAATTCAAGACCATCTCAAATACATAATATGCATTTCTTTTAAATTTAAAATCACGTTGCCATGAAAACTCGTCTCCGCAGGCATCGAGCCCATCGGTAACGTGGTGATGAAGAAAGCGTCGTTCACCGTGGAGACCATCAGCGCAGGGATGGGCGAGGTGCTGGTGTATGTGGAGGACCCGGCGGGTCACAGGGAGGAGGTGAGGCGGCGCCGGCGCCGGCTGTGGAGCGCAGCTGTCACACGCTCCCAGCGCTTGATGCTCATGCCACTCTTTCTGTGCCCTGCAGGCCAAAGTGACGGCCAACAACGATAAGAACCGCACCTACTCTGCCTTCTACATCCCGAAGGTCACAGGCATGCACAAGGTACGGTTTGTATTTCAGGCCAAGGCTTCGTTTACTCGACAGTCTGGTCACTTAAGATTAGCAAAGCCTGGTTTGATGAATGCATCACAATCAATTTGAAATTGTCTTTTGAAACTGGGTGAGATGAATGACATGAAACTACATGGTTCATTCACAGCAGTGTTTATTATCCAGCACTGTCCCTTTAAACCTGAATCCTAGAAATCATTTCATAACAAATGAGTTGTGATGCTCTAGTTAAACAGTAGACGGTGTAATCTATAGTTATTATGAAGAAATTATTCATTGAATCTATAGAATTCGTAAGTAGTTGTAATAAATCTAAAGAAATTATGAGACAATTGTCTTTTCAACTCAGCATTGGAAATGTTATCAAATTGTGAGTTGAGTCTGTCCTGTTGATTCTTTTCATTAAAAAACACCTCATTCATAATTATTTTCGATGTATTTGAAGAAAATAATGAATAAATAAAAAAGAATAAATAAAGATGCAAAATAAAACTGTATTTTTAATTAATGATAAAAAAAAAGATAATGAATGAATACATCAAAACCAACACATCGTATGTTCCGCACCGTCTCAGAGTAACAGCGCAGGCTGAGCGCTCACCTCAGCCTGTCTCACTCTCCCATCAAATCAAAACAGTGATTTTAAGCAGCAGTAAAACCCCCATGCCTCCTGGCGCTGCTGTGCTCCTCAGGTGACGGTGCTGTTTGCAGGGCAGCACATCTCCAAGAGCCCCTTCGAGGTGGAGATCGGCATGGCGCAGGGCGACTCCAGCAAGGCCACGGCCCAGGGCCCGGGCCTGGAGCCGGCAGGCAACATCGCCAACAAGGCCACGTACTTCGACGTCTACACCGCAGGTACGCAACCGGGAGGATGAGTCCTGGTTTCCGCCCCGTCGTTGTTGGTTTAACTCTCTCTCTCTCTCTCTCTCTCTCTCATCTTTCAGGTGCCGGCGTTGGCGAGGTGGAGGTGATGATCATGGACCCCGCCGGTAAAAAGAACACGGTGACGTGCACCATCGAGGACAAGGGAAACAGCAGCTACCACTGCACCTACAAACCCACGCTGGAGGGGCAGCACACCATCTACATCACGTTCGCCGGGGGTCCGATCAGCAAGAGTCCCTTCACTGTCAACGTGGGGGAAGGTGAGAGCTCCACAAGTGATTTCTCCCGCTGAGCTCGTTGGCATGACGGTGGAAATCCGATGACTGGGGGTGATCTGATAACTGGAGGGCTCAGACACATGGCTCAGATCATGTGAAAAGCCCCCTCCATGTGAAAAGCCCCCTCCATGTGAAAAGCCCCCTCCAGTTCCGCTGTGGTGTATCGATAAACGGGCTCCGTCTCCGTGTCACACCTCCGCGTCAGCCAATGAGAAGAGTTGTAGACATGAGAAGCTTCTGCGTGACTTTCCAGAGCGTTTTCATTCAGTCCTTTGACGGCGTATTTTCAGGAGCGTCGATGCTTCAGCTGTAAAACCTTTGAGTCTTTTCTGCTGTTTTCTGTCTCTTGTCTCTGGCGCGGACCCTCGACTGGCTGATGTCTCCTCCCCTTCCTCCCTTCTTCTCTTGGATAGACGCCTGCTGATATCTGTCCTCTCTCTGGATCTGCCTCTTCCTTCTGCTTCATTTCCTGTTTCCTGGGATCTCTCATGGTACCCTGTGTGTGTGTGTGTGTGTGTGTGTGTGTGTGTGTGTGTGTGTGTTATTGAATCACCATATTCTCATGGTCTGTATGTGTTTTAGTCTAATTGCACGTCTTTATATGCAATTAATTTCCTTGCGTGTGCGTGCAAGTGTGTGTGTCATCTTTCCTCAAACTGACTCAATCATCCCATTTCCTTATAAGGTGATTTCAGCATGAGGAAATCATCCCCTCACATTCAGAGGGAACAACACCACCTCCAGCTGTTTGTGTTGTTTGCATTTGCCCAGAAGACGAGTTTCCTCAGATCTTCCAGCCCAGTCGTGGTGTTGAGTTTTATACAGTGACATAACTCTGCACGAATCGGCTCAACATGATTTTTGTTTTCTCCATCTGAACTCTTCTGAGGGATGGAACCAAAAATGGGGTGCGTCCAGGATTTTTCTTAAAGGAGCACAATTGAATTCAGGGATTTGACCTGGTTATGAATCACATGATCTAAAAAGTACTTTATTAAGTGTTTGCCATCACTTTGAATCTGTCAGTGTTTTAAACTTTTTTTAAATAGTGACTCAGGGCTCCCATTTCACACACTCGATTCAAAGATACGGATCCTCCACTTCCTTTCTGGGCATAAGTGCTGACTTCCTGCTTTGACATCCAGTGTCTGAGATGGAGTGATAGCAGGCGCATGGGGTTCGGGACGAGGCAGGATGCAGGGACCAAGCTTTGCTGTAACTCCACTCTGCTGAAGCTCTGACTCTGAGAAATCATTGGTGCTGCGTCTCATGTTGTGAATGTCTCTTGCCCCTCGCTCTCCGCCCTCCGCAGCGTGTAACCCCAGCCTCTGCAAAGCGAAGGGCCGCGGTCTGCAGCCGAAGGGTCTCAGGGTGAAGGAGACCGCCGACTTCCAGGTTTACACCAAAGGAGCCGGCACCGGGGAGCTCAAGGTCACCATCAAGGGCCCCAGTGAGTCAGGCACCCACACACATCCCCACTTTAACCCAGTAACTCCACAGGCAAGTCGCTGAATTGAAAACAAAATAAGAACATGAATGCAGGGACTGATGGTTGTCGATCTCTGCTGCTCTGTGGCTGCCGGTACGACTCCTGCTCATTTTCTAAAAATCAAAGCCAAATTCAGTCAACAACAAACAGGAAATAGTTTGACCTTGAAACTCACACAGGAAGTGACATAAATACCTGTGGTGGTGATAAAGACCACACACGTTCGAAAGGGACGGGAGTACGCCACTGGACTTAGTGCTGCAAAGACTCATAACTCAGACTAGTGGTCAAAAACGGTATTTCAGTGTGGCTGGACTCGGACCTCCTGATATGATCTTGACAGTTGCTCAATTCACCGCGATCCGAACGCGTCTCTTCTTCCAGAGGGTCTGGAGGAGCCGTGTAAAAGGAAAGATCTCGGAGATGGCGCGTATGGGTTCGAGTATTACCCCACCACACCCGGAACATACACCATCACCATCACCTGGGGAGGACAGCATATTCCCCGCAGGTACACACACACACACACACACACACACACGTTTGCCTGACATAAATGGGCGTTGTAAAGTGGCTGAATCCTCTCTGTTGTCTTCAGTCCCATTGAGGTGAAGATCGGCGCTGAGGCGGGCCCGCAGAAGGTGAGGGCCTGGGGTCCGGGACTGGAGGGAGGAGTTGTCGGCAAATCTGCCGACTTTGTGGTGGAAGCTGTGGGAGACAACGTTGGGACTCTGGGTGAGTACGGACCCCCGTGTTAGGGGGGCTCCTAACCTCCAGTTAGGAGCTGCAGCTCTTTCTTATTTTGCAGCGATTATTTTCGATGGAACGATGATTTGAAAGACATTGTTCAAATGTGGAACAGACAGAATGACGCGCATGAAGTAAAGGTGCTGAGTGACCTCCCCTCATCTGCGTTGGCGTCTTCTCTGTGCAGGATTCTCTGTGGAGGGTCCGTCTCAGGCCAAGATCGAATGCGATGACAAGGGGGACGGCTCTTGCGACGTGCGGTACTGGCCCACGGAGGCCGGTGAGTACGCCGTGCACGTGCTCTGCAACAGCGAGGACATCCAGCACTCTCCCTTCATGGCTGAGATCGTCAACCCGCCGGCCAAAGACTTCTACCCTGACAAGGTGCGAAGACGCACACAGATAACTGCACAAAACCCTTGGTATCTAAGCGTCGCCGAATGGGCCGATGGTGTGTAACCGCGCCTCCTTCCAGGTCAAAGCCTTCGGCCCGGGTCTCCAGAGCAGCGGCTTGGCTGTGGGGAAACCCACGGAGTTCACGGTGGATGCGAAGCAGGGCGGGAAGGCTCCTCTGAGGATCGTGGCTCAGGTACTCGGCCTGTTTCAGCGTATGTGTTCAGCGGTGTTTTTGAGTGTGAGAGGAATCTGAATTTCCACTCGTGGGCAGGACGGTGACGGAGCTCCCATGGACGTCCAGGTCAAAGATAACGGCAACGGCACCTACACCTGCACCTACACCCCTCGGAAAGCTGTCAAACACACCGTCATGGTGTCCTGGGGAGGAGTCAATATACCGGACAGTCCATTCAGGGTGAACACACACACACACACACACACACACACACACACACTCTCACACACACACACACTCATACATAATCTCCTTATCTATCTCTCTCTTGCCAACATGTTTATTTGTATGTTTTTGTTTTAGTCATTTAATTGGTTTCTCGTGTGTGTGTGTGTGTGTGTGTGTGTGTGTGTGTGTGTGTGTGTGTGTGTGTGTGTGTGTGTGTGTGTGTGTGTGTGTGTGTGTGTGTGTGTGTCAGATGAACATTGGAGCAGGCTGTCATCCAAACAAGGTGAAGGTGTCCGGACCTGGTGTGGCGAAGACCGGCCTCAAGGCCTTTGAACCCACCTACTTCACCGTGGACTGCGCCGAGGCCGGTCAAGGTAATGCCCCTCCGACGATAACAGCCCGGACCACTCGGATCTTGAGTTTAGGCGTCGAGACCGTAACGTGCGATGAAGTGAGATGATGAACGACTTTCATCCCCTCAGGCGACATTAGCATTGGGATCAAGTGCGCCCCCGGAGTGGTGGGACCCGCCGAGGCCGACATCGACTTTGACATCATCCGCAACGACAACGACACATTCACGGTCAAGTACACTCCCCCCGGCGCGGGCAGCTACACCATCATGGTTCTGTTCGCCGACCAGGTGAGCGGCGGCCATTTGTCCCGTGTGCGCGTGAAGAGCCGACTCCTCCACTCACGCGCCCTCTCTGTCCTTTAGGCCATTCCAATGACCCCCATCCGGGTCAAAGTGGATCCCTCTCACGATGCCAGCAAAGTCAAGGCGGAGGGACCGGGACTCAGCCGCAGCGGTGAGGAAACACCGGGATGCCTTATTTGTCACACCGACATTTTGATGATTGATTATCCTCTTACATTCACCCGGGGTTCACCGACTGAGACTTCCTCGTCCACCCTGTCCCCCCCCTCTCGCTCTCGCTCAGGAGTTGAACTCAACAAGCCCACCCACTTCACCGTGAGCACTAAGGGAGCAGGGAAGGCGAATCTCGACTGCAACTTCAGCGGCCCCGCCAAAGGAGAGGCTGTCAAGGACTTTGAAATCATCAACAACCACGACAACACGCACACTGTGAAATACACCCCTGTGCAGCAGGTGAGGCCTGTCGCGCTGAGCCCGGACACCGTGGACTCATCTCAATACATGTTTATGATATAATGTATCTGAAATCACACACTGTCCCAGGGCCCTCTGGGAGTTGCCGTGACCTATGGAGGGGATCACATCCCCAAGAGCCCCTTCAGTGTGGGTGTGGCCCCCACACTGGACCTCAGCAAGATCAACGTCACGGGGCTCGGAGACAGTGCGTACCCTCCCCTCCCTCCTCTCGCACGCCCATGCTTTTTGATTTCACTTTCCTGTAAACATTAAGCCCCGGTCGGCCATTTTCACCCTCCTGGAATCATGGTGTGTCATCCTCTGCTCCCTGTCACCGCAGAGATGACTGTTGGCAGAGACAAGGAGTTCACGGTCAAATCAAAGGGCGCGGGGGGTCAGGGAAAGGTCGCCGCCAAGGTGAGCGGCCCAACAGGGAAACCGGTGGCCAGCAAGGTACGTCACACGATCGCAACAACCCTGAGTTTAGACCCTGTGATGGGATAGAAACTTAAAGGTGCAGTGTGTACGTGTGGTAGCCCTCAGATGTCATTCAAACTCCAAAGATGTTTAGTATGTAAATATATGTAATAAGATAAATGTCAGTATCTAATTGTTTTGTAATCGTTTCCTTTTAATCAGACAAATCCTAACCTCTAAAAGAGGACGTAAACTAAATGGATTTTTTTGAATGTTGGTGTTTTATACGTTAAAGGAGCATTTTGGGATTTTTGTCACATCTAAAATATTGCATAACAATTACATACTGACATGTTCATGAGTTTATAATCACCTAAAAGTTGTTTCTTTTCCATTACCCTTAAATGAGCGCATTAATGTATATTTACAAGAGGAGGGGGCGGCCCCCGTGGAGAGGGGGCGGCCCCCGTGGAGAGGGGGCGGCCCCCGTGGAGAGGGGGCCGCCATGTCTTTACAGTAGCCCAGAGTGGACATACAGTACTAAACACCTTTTGAGTTTGAATGACAACTAAAGTCTCCTGCATGTTCAGGTGAGGTGATGGATACAACTCCACCTCTAGATGTCTCCAAATCTTACACACTGCCCCTTTAACTGGCAAACGAATGGAACTACTTTCAAAACATAGAATAAGTTTTGCATAACAATAAAAGATGTTGATCGATTTGGTTTGTGAATGAAAAACAAACCCTGCTGGTATTTCCTGATCCAGGTGGAGCCGGGGTTGAGCCCCGAGACCAGTCAGGTGAAGTTCATCCCCCGGGAGGCGGGGCCATACCAGGTGGAGCTGACCTATGACGGCGCACCCATTCCTGGATCTCCCTTCACCCCCACAGCGTACCCGGCCACAGACCCCTCCAAGGTCAGGACCCCCCCCCCCCACCGGTCAATGCCTCTGTCTCACAGAACAGGAAGTGATCTCACCGCTGACACTCTTGACCTCCCCTCCCAGGTTCGCTGCTCCGGCCCAGGCTTGGAACGTGCCAAGGTCGGGGAGACGGGGGAGTTCATCGTGGACTGCACCAACGCCGGCCCCGCCGAGCTGACCATCGAGATCATCTCCGACAGCGGCACCGAGGCCGAGGTCCACATTCAGGACAACGGGGACGGGACCTACACCATCACCTACATCCCTCTGTACCCGGGCTCATACACACTCACCATCCGCTACGGTGGCCAAGATGTGCCCAACTTCCCCGCGCGCCTCAACGTGGAGCCCGCCGTGGACGCCAGCGGGGTGCGAGTGTTTGGGCCGGGAGTGGAGGGCAAAGGTCAGATAAAGTGACTTTGCTGAAGAACCTTATTTGAAGCCCTGTCAAAATACAATCTCCCCATAAAACGTTTTTTCTTCTTCTGTGTTTTCAGGCGTTTTCCGTGAGGCCACCACCGACTTCACTGTGGACGCTCGCGCTCTGACTCAGAAAGGAGGCGACCACATCAAAACCCTCATCAGCAACCCGTCCGGCAGCCGCACCGACGCCCTGATCACAGACCTGGGGGATGGTACCTACAACGTGGAGTACACTCCCTACGAGGAGGGTGAGTCAGACTCCGTGGCTGTGATTGATTTTCCAGTCAATCAGATCAATCCAGGCGTTTAAATTGCATGTCAACGATTTGGGGAAATGAAGCCTAAATCAGAACATACCAGATGAGTGACTTGAAGTTGAAGTACTGTCATGAACTTTATTGTCAAACAGATCCATGCTCAAACTTTGCGTAAAGTAGAATAGCAGTACATGCGAGTATATTGTGGTGCATTACACCATAACCACCATAGGGGGCAGTAAACATCATGTGCAGAGGTAAAGCTGCCCGGTTCATGTCCTGACACGGTACCAGTTTGCTGCTGCTGGTGAACTGACTGAATCGTGGCCGACTGCAACTCAGCACCAAGGTCCAATTCCAACGAGTTGAAGCGGGTCTGACAGACTTAAAGGTGCCGTGTGTACGATTTCAGTCACTTGTCACTTCGAAAACATTACAGAACAATTCCAAGCAACATTTTCATGAATGTATGATCATCTCCATGTTTTATCTTTTCTCCATTACCCTTCAATCAGCCCATGCATGTATATTTACTCCAGGAGTGGGTCCTCTCTACCGGGGCCGCCATTTAAAGACAGCTGAAGTCTGTCATAGCTTCTCCTTCATGCTCAGAAGGGTGAGGTGATGGATACAACACGTAACTTCACCTCTAGAGGTCACCAACTCGTACACTCTGCGCCTTGTGAAGTCAGCCCCTCCTCCCAGGACGTTCCTCTCGTGTGGATGTCCTGACTCTCCTCATGCTGCATGTGTTTGTCATGTCAGGTCCTCACAGTGTGGAGGTTTGCTACGATGGCTCTCCGGTACCAAAGAGCCCGTTCCGGGTCGGCGTCACCGAAGGGTGCGACCCGGCCCGGGTTCGGGTTCACGGCCCCGGCCTGAAGGGAGGCATCACCAACAAGCCCAACAAGTTCACGGTCGAGACACGGTAAGAGGAGCCAACAGTCCCACCCCCCCCCCCCCCCCGAGATGGACCATGTAGTTGCTCTAACCTCTATCGTTGTCCCTCCACAGAGGATCAGGTACTGGTGGTCTCGGTTTGGCGATGGAGGGTCCGTCGGAGGCCAAAATGTCCTGCACTGATAACAAAGATGGCAGCTGCAGTGTGGAGTACATACCATACGAGGTCGGCACATACAACCTGAACATCACCTATGGAGGACAGCCCATCACAGGTACTCGCTCACCGAGCCCACCTCACTGTGCAGGGACCCTCAGGGTCCACATGTGTAACATGATGTGCCAACACGGTCACACACCAGTTACACAGGTGTGTGTGTCTGTCTAATCTTTGTCACAATCACACACACATTTCTACAGATGTTTAATAATCTGTGTGAGGCTCTTTGCACATTACCTCAGTATGAGCCCTTTAATGTATGTTTACATCTGGAGTGGGTCGTCTCTATGGGGGCCGCCATGTTTTTACAGGAGCCCTGAGCGGACACACTAAACATCCGCTCAGCTTTATGGCCACTGAGGGCTACCGTAGGTTCTTCTGCACGCTTGAAAGGGAGGGTGGGATGTAACGTGCCACTTCACCAATAGAGTCACTAAATCCTACACACTGCACCTTTAAACCGTGGGTTCACGGTGCAGGATTACAGTGTATTGATTAGTTTGTAGCGTATCGGTCCTCTAACTCTACCTTTGCGCAGGGAGCCCGTTCTCTGTGCCGGTCAGTGACACCGTGGACAGCACCAAGGTGAAGTGCCAGGGGCCCGGCCTGGGCAACAATGTCAGGGCCAATATTCCTCAGGCATTCACGGTGGACGCCTCCAAAGCCGGAGTGGCCCCACTGCAGGTCCGTGTGCAAGGACCCAAAGGTGAGTGTGTGTGTGGCCCTGTGATTTCATGCGTGTGGAGAAGAACCCGCTCGTAGAGTCCGGACTCACCTCTGGAACGTTGTGTGTCAGGTGTGGTGGAGCCAGTGGAGGTGGTGGACAACGGGGACCAGACCCACACCGTCAACTATGTCCCCACCAGAGAGGGACCCTACTCCATTAATGTCCTATATGCTGATGAGGAGATCCCACGCAGGTAACACACACACACACACACACACACACACACACACACAGATCCTCCTGACAATCATCCCCTCTAAAACCCCTCCTCTTCCACCAGTCCCTACAAGGTAAAGGTGCTGCCCACCCATGACGCCAGTAAGGTGCGTGCCAGTGGGCCGGGCCTGAACACCACCGGGGTGCCCGCCTCTCTGCCCGTCGAGTTCACCATCGATGCCAAAGACGCAGGCGAGGGCCTGCTGGCGGTGCAGATCACCGTGAGTGCGCACAGATCACTCACACAGACATGTTAGGTTTCTGAACGTTTGTGTTCAAACCATCGTCTCCGTCTTCAGGACCCGGAGGGGAAACCCAAGAAGGCCAACATCCGCGATAACCACGACGGGACCTACCTGGTGTCCTACGTGCCCGACATGACGGGCAGATACACCATCCTCATCAAGTACGGAGGGGACGAGATCCCCTACTCGCCCTACCGCATCCGGGCCCTGCCCACCGGGGACGCCAGCAAATGCACCGTCACAGGTACAGACCGGACCACTTCTTTCAAGCATGCGCACATTTTGCACACTGAAAAGATCTGATGGGTTTCTGAAGGAGAACCTCACGGTCCAACCCGGAAAATGTGTCTGAATGATGGGATTCTTGTTTTTTTCATGCAGGTGAATCCTCAAAAAAACACCTTTCACTAGTGAAAGTTATGAGGCCCACCTCACAGGACGGACCACACACTGCTGAGAGCCCCCCTCCCCACTAGTGTGGGGAGGGGGGCTCCCTCTGTAGCTCATCGTACCTGCTGCTCACATTGATTATGTTTCATGCATTGGTCTGGTGTGTTCCTCACGCTGTGCTCCTCACTCATACACTCCCCAGCCACTGCTGCACGCGCACACACACACACACACACACACACACACACACACACACACACACACACACACACACACACACACTCTCCCCTGCTTCACACCCGACCACCATCACCATTGTTTCCCTTCATCCCAAGGTTTTGGAGCACAGTTACTGCCTCCTCACCCCCACACCCCCACCTGACTGTCTTATTCTTTGTCACTTTTTGTTTCTTGCCCCGCCCCTGCCCCGCCCCGCCCCCCTGCTTCTCACCAATCAGTCTCAATCGGCGGTCACGGGTTAGGTAAGCCTACAGAGCGCCTGTCCTCCCTGGTGTGGAGGATCAGCTCTGCCTTCCCTTCTCTCTGTGGGCATGGAGGATAGTGGCGCCGGCTTCAGTCGTCCTGTCTCTGTCTCTGCTCTCCTCCTCTTTTCAATCCACTTCCTCATTTCTCTTTCTGCCTCGTTAGCGTTCGTCTGCGCTTCCCTCTTACGTGATCCGACAGACTAATGGACTAACACAGGGTCGGACGGCAGGGTGGAATGGCATTTGGCAACCGAGAGAGAGAGACTGTATGACAGTAACATGACTCGTGGTGATAACATACAATCGATGGAAATAACAAGTCTGGACTCGTCAGACCTAAACCTGGTTGTGGAATGTGCATGCCGTACGTCGTGTGCGTGAGTGTGTGTGCGCGACACGTCCGGTGTGGCCGCTGACCTCCTCCTCTCCGCTCCTTCAGGCGCCGGCGTCGGCCCGACCATCCAAATCGGCGAGCAGACGGTCATCACGGTGGACGCGAAGGCGGCCGGGAAGGGCAAGGTGACCTGCAGCGTGTGCACGCCCGAGGGCGCCGAGCTGGACGTGGACGTCGTCGAGAACGAAGACGGCACCTTCGACATCTTCTACACGGCGCCGCAGCCTGGCGAGTATGTCATCTGCGTTCGCTTCGGAGGGGAGCACATCCCCAACAGTCCCTTCCAGGTCACGGTGAGTTTGTTTCTCTTCGGGGATGAAGTGGGCGGAGCATCTGTGCCATTTGACTGTGATTCACTCTTTGACACGTTGTTGATGTGAAATACAAAAGTTTGTGTTTTTATGCGACACTTGTGCAAACAAACCTCAGGGCGGATGTAAACCATCTCTGTGCTTCATTCAACCACGACCTCAATCGAAATGAAAGGTACAGTGTGTAAGATCTGGTGAAGTTGCATATTACCTCACGCGTCCCATTCGAGAACCTACGGTGGCCCCTTGTCATCAAAGCTCAAAAGATGTTTAGGACATCCACTCGGGGCAGTTCTCCCCGTAGGGAGGACCCGCCCCTGATGTAAATATACATTAAAGGGCTCAATTTAGGGTAATGTAAAAAGCAAGTCGTACATTGATCGTGTGATGATTATATATTGATAATATATTTATAAAAACATTTTGTAATTATATTTCTACAGATACAAGTGACAAAAAAATCACCAAAATGTTACACACTGCACCTTTAATAGAATAGGAGTTTTTATAAATGATTTTGGATGATCGCTGAGAATCAGCTCTGTCGCAAACACACGTCTGGGAGACTTCTCCATGTTGAGCAGCTTTGTTTTTCAAAGTAAAAGCTGTATTGTATCATCTTAGAGTTACAGAGCCTCTGTGGTAAAGATGTGAACTTCGGTGTGAGGATTGTGGAGATGTGTATCTGCCTATTCAAAACGACTCAGCGACGAGTCACCAATCATAACACAACACCGTGGCTGTTCCTCGGTGGCTCGGAGCAGAGGATTATAAACGGTTATCGTCTGCGTGAAGAGAGAATTCACACATTTAGTTGTATTGAGTCAAATCAGCAGATCCTCACCCTCCTGAAATAATGGCCCAAGTCGTTTTGACAGATTTTTCAATGGACACAAAAAACAAATCACATCTTGAACATATGATCCTGAGGCCTTTATCCCACCGGGCTGAACTACATGCTGTTTAACTGAGGGCGCAGAGGCGCAGCATCATGAGCAGCTGATTTGGACAAAGAAAATGTTGCCAAAAAATGACCGAGGCAGTTATTAAAAGAGGGTGATGACGTGTCATTTAGTGACATTTTTGTTGGTCATTTCAAGGTCAATCGCTCTGTGTTTTGAAGTTCGACTCGCGGCAGAACAACCGACAGGTGTAGATCTATGGAAGTTAGATCTGAGCTGCTGAGTCGACCGAAGACGGCGACAGTTCCTCCCCACAGAAGCTCCGTGCCGGTGTCCGGTGGCACAGGGCTTTTCCTCAGTCCGTCTGACCACTGTTTTATATCCTCCAATCCAATCCACCCCTCCCCCTCTTTACACACCCCTCCGTCAGGCACTGGAAGGAGCTCCATCCAACCAGCTCATGCAGCAGAGCCAAATGCCCCAGTACTACGCTCAACAGCCCTGGGTACCTGAACCAACCTCTCTCTCCTTCTCCCCCTCGCTCCCCCGCCCCCTTTCTCTCTCTACCCATCTTTGTCATCATTGCACCTGCTCCTCCCCCCCTTCATCAGCCTCTTACTGCAGGTGTCTCATCCCTGAGGCTTTTCTCCTACTTCATTCCCTCCATGATAGGAACGGGATTCCTGAAACACATGGACAATGAACAGAGATGCATGATTCACAGAGAGAGAAAAAAAGATCATTTCGATTTGATCCTTCTTCTATTAACGGCACGTCTGTTCAGCAGTGCTCCATGTCAACTTGCTTTGGAGACACAAGCAGCCATTTTGAAAAGAATCTCCTAATAATGTGGGCCAGTCTGCTGCTCCACATTCTGTCAAAATGGTTAAACCCGGGCACCTTCTCCCAGCAAACCCTCACTGCTCTCCACCCGCCGCCTCATCTCATTCATCCTCGCAGTTTGTGTCGGTGTCATCGTCCTGACCGCGATCACCATTGTCGCTTCCCATTGTCAATCATTTCATCTCATGGCCTCATTCCGTTGTTTGTTGGTGTTTGGAAGCTTCTACCCGCCCTGTCCGTCCCGCACTACACCTGCGTCAATGTAACTACACCCAGCAGCGCCACTTCACTGATGGTTTACCTGACCTCTGCTCCCCAGGCCACAGACCGACCAATGGGAATGAACGGTCTGGACGTGGCCGGGCTGAGACCGTTCGACCTGGTCATTCCGTTCACCATCCAGAAGGGAGAGATCACAGGTAGCGGGAATGAGTGGGCACACCTGCCGGATGGGTTCAAAGGGAGCTCGCCTCTCACGGTATCTTTCTTATGTCCGGCTGAAGGTGAAGTTCGAATGCCATCGGGAACCGTGGCCAAGCCGGACATTACCGACAACAAGGACGGAACGGTTACCGTCAAGTATGCGCCGACGGAGGCCGGTTTGCACGAGATGGACATCAAATACGACGGCATCCACATCCCCGGTAGGACTTGTGCCCAAATGTGAAATCCTGTTTGAGAGAGTGGCATCGCAAATGAACCGCGTCGCTGTGTCCTGTCCCGTCCTGCCGCCCACCTCAGGAAGCCCCTTGCAGTTCTACGTGGACTACATGAACAGTGGCAACGTCAGCGCCTACGGGCCCGGCCTCATCCACGGGACCGTCAACAAACCGGCCGTCTTTACCGTCAACACCAAAGACGCTGGAGAGGGTAGGTGGTTTGGGAAGGCTCAGAAATACACCCGCACATTTTCCACGGGCAGAGGACGGTGGACCTGATTGGCCCTTCTCTGACAGTCGGAGCTCATATCCAATCATTGTCTGTCAAATCCAATTATTTGCCTAAATGATCCTAAAGTGTGATTGGTTAAAGAAAGGATTTTCCACTCTGCGAGAGTACTCGGTATAAACGGCTTAGTTG
Organism: Chascanopsetta lugubris; assembly: GCA_016785325.1. Lineage (NCBI taxonomy): Eukaryota > Metazoa > Chordata > Actinopteri > Pleuronectiformes > Bothidae > Chascanopsetta > Chascanopsetta lugubris. The sequence goes on along the minus strand of JAFBJT010016400.1, from coordinate 12,261 downwards.
GAGGCGTCACTAACCAGATGTTTGTACTTGTTGCACATCTCTGCACCATTTTCAGTGTAATGCAATAACATGCAAATACTATTCAATTTAAACAAATACAAACACTAACCCTGTGCCCAAATATACAGAAAAACGATCAGGGTTTGTCTTCTAAAGTGGGACTTTTATTTTGAAGGCTAGGAAAGCGCACATGAAAAATAAAAACATATTTTGGCTATTTCTGTGTATTTTTAGCTTCATGTATAAAACAATGCAGATGATCTCCAACTGCACTGAATTCCACACACACATATATATATATATATATATATATATATATATATACACACACTCCAACAAAACTGGTGACAAACATAACACGTCTTTCATGTTTTGTCATCGTAGGTGGTCTGTCTTTGGCCATAGAGGGTCCCTCCAAGGCCGACATCAGTTGCCTGGACAACCAGGACGGGACGTGCACCGTGTCCTACCTGCCCGTCCTGCCCGGAGACTACAGCATCCTGGTCAAATATAACGACAAGCACATCCCCGGCAGCCCCTTTGCTGCGCGCATCACTGGTGACAGGCTTTATACTCTTCACACATCACATCAGTATTACATCATCTGTTGCTTTGACTCGTCTTTATGTGCTTTAGCACCAAATGACACAAATGTCGGATATTTCCATCGCGATCTATGATTTTGTATTTCTTTGAGATATTGATGAACGTTGTAAAAAAGGTTTTGTCAGTGATAAAGAAAGTAGATGAAAAACTCTTGGCTCCGCCCCCCATCCGAGAGTCACAGCAACATTACTTATTCTTACAGTTTCCCAATGTACATTTTTTTTTTAAGCGGCACTCGCACTCTGTCGGCTCAGTCATCAGGGGCTCACTGTCTCGGCCCAGTACCCAGGGATGTAGAAAGGGATTGAGCCGCTCGCGTCAGTTAATGGACGACCCGCTCTGCCCTCTGAGCCGTCCTGCTTTTGATGGAGGGGCCGTTCTCGAGTTGTTCTGATCCTTCCTACCTCCGTGTCCAGGTGACGACTCGATGAGGATGTCCCACTTGAAGGTGGGCTCAGCCGCCGACATCCCACTGGACATCGGAGACCTCGACTTCAGTCAGCTGACCGCCTCCCTCACCACGCCCTCGGGCCGCGAGGAGCCCTGCCTGCTGAAGATGCTGCGTAACGGACATGTCGGTGAGTGTCGGACTCGAGCAGGTTTGGAATCGGACTCGTTTGCGCCCGTTCTTCTCTGAGCCCTCCCTCTTCTTCTCGTGTCCCTCGAAGGCATCTCGTTCGTTCCCAAAGAGATCGGAGAGCACCTGGTGAACATCAAGAAGAACGGCCGCCATATTCCCAGCAGCCCCATCGCCGTCATGATCAGCCAGTCGGAGATCGGCGACGCCAGCCGTGTGCGTGTGAGCGGACCGGGTCTGAGCGAGGCCAGGACCTTTGAGCCCGCTGACTTCATCATTGACACCCGTGAAGCAGGTGTGTTCTTCATAAATCCATGGTTGTGTATTTCAAATGTTTTTAGATGATCAAGAAATCATATCGTACAAATATCAAAACCTTTGTGACTTCTGTGTTTTCTGACTCAGCTGTTTTTATCAATGCATTGACGTTTTTCTAATTAGGCCATTTTGGGATTGTGAATTCAACGAAAGATCGTCGAATTGTGTTTTTGCAGCTTTTAATGATCATTAAGTTGAGATTTAAACGGAAATGATACAATTTCTATTGACAGAAATGGACATAAAATAAAATAATCAAATTGCTGTTTTGTGTATAATCATCTGAATGTATGAAACAATATGAGAATGAGCTTTTTACGTTGGAATCCGATGTGGGTAATCAGTGGAGGCAGCCGTGTTTTACATGAGACCAGGATGGACTTCATATTTTTACAGGTGATATATTCAAAACCACTGTGTCATGATTCTCCCTTACAGGTTATGGTGGTCTGAGCCTGTCCATCGAGGGTCCCAGTAAAGTGGACATCAACACCGAGGACCAGGAGGATGGCACCTGTAAGGTGACTTACTGCCCCACCGAGCCCGGCAATTACATCATCAACATCAAGTTTGCCGACCAGCATGTTCCAGGTGCTTACCTTGAAACCGCAGAGTGCTGTTACTGCCATCCCTCACCAAACTGAACTCAGTGTGTGTGTGTGTGTGTGATTGCCCAGGGAGCGCGTTCACTGTGAAAGTGACTGGAGAGGGTAGGATGAAGGAGAGCATCACCAGGAAGAGGAGAGCGGCATCGGTTGCCAACGTGGGCAGCCAGTGTGACCTCAGCCTGAAGATCCCAGGTGACGAAGCTGCTCGTGCCTCAGACAGCACCGCACACGTCTGATGCGCCCTCTCGTTGGAACTGTCACACCTCCACGCTAAGCCCGTGTGCGTCATGTGTCCCTCCAGAGATCAGCATCGCCGACATGACCGCTCAGGTGACCAGCCCGTCCGGCCAGATCCACAAGGCGGACATCATGGAGGGAGAGAACAACACCTACTGTATTCGTTTCGTCCCCACCGAGACCGGCGTGCACACTGTGTGTGTGAAATACAACGGCGTGCACGTGCCCGGCAGCCCCTTCCAGTTCACGGTCGGCCCTCTCGGCGAAGGCGGGGCTCACAAGGTCCGTGCGGGGGGACCGGGCCTGGAGAGAGCAGAAGCTGGAGTTCCAGGTGAGTACGGAGGCTGGGCGACTGGACTGTGTTTTGAAGTACCATGAGTTGTTTGATGATTTCGCCTCATCCCCGTGTCGTCCGCAGCTGAGTTCAGCATCTGGACGAGGGAGGCGGGAGCCGGCGGCCTCAGTATTGCCGTGGAGGGGCCGAGCAAGGCTGAAATCGCCTTTGAGGACCGCAAGGATGGTTCCAGTGGAGTGTCCTACATCGTGCAGGAGCCTGGTGAGGGGAGATATGACATGAGAACTCAACATAAGCAACAGACAGACACTGAGACAAATGTCTGTCTGTTCAAATAGAGCGGGACCAGATCAAGTCTGACTCATTTCCATAAAGAACCGGTCTGAACCGGACATCCAACACCGCTAACTTGGAATCAGACCCTCGGTATCGTCCACATTGCGCTTATGTCCGGTAGTAGAGAGCCATCGTTGCGCTCTGCCCTGCAACGAATCATTACGAAAAATGACTTGAGGCTTTTACTTTGAAGTTTGTACAGCATGTCACGTGAATATCGGTTGCGATGATGTTTACTTTGCATATCATAAATGTGCTGAGGAGTGAGTGAACCCAGCTGCTCTGGGTGAGAGACGGACGGTCTCTGTGGTGGCTCATGACTCTCTAGTGGTAAAAAAGTGGTACTACATGCTTCCACGTGGCAGAGCAACAAGAACTGGCCAACCTGTAGATGATGTCGCATGTTTGAATCTAAAAATGTAAACACTGGAACGAAATATTAACTTTTCCACCGAATGATAACCTACATGTTTTTGTTGATGTGGCAGTTACATGGTTTCACTTTCTGCAGAGTCTCACAGTGGCAGTGTCGTTATAGTCTCGCTGACGGTCTGACGTTGACCTGTGTCCCTGCAGGAGACTACGAGGTGTCCATTCGTTTCAATGACGAACACATCCCCGACAGCCCCTTCATCGTCCCCGTGGCCTCGCCGTCGGATGACGCCCGCCGCCTCTCTGTTGCCAGTCTTCAGGTGAGGCTCTGAGACACACACACACGTCTATGCGCACACAGCAGGCCACAAATACTGCCCACAATGCAGCAGCAGAACTTCCTGTTAAAAGATCCACTCTCGTGGCGAAAGGATTTTGATAGTTTGTGTTTGCCAACAAAGACAGATGAAGGTAGAGGTAACAGTTTATTGTGAGCGTTACATGTTTGTGCTGCAATCATCATGGTACAGAGCCCCAAGGGGAAGGATCAGGAGCTGCTGCTGCTGCTGCTGCTGCTGCTGCTGCTGCATTGTTGGGCAGTACAAAGGCTTGTGGGATACCAGAGGACTGTGTGTGTTTCTCGTGCCTCATTCTAAAGGCTCCCAACAGCCTCCCGCCTCTGAACAAGGTTTGGGCGCTAAAGGGTTAAAGAGGTTTGACATGGGCTGTTTTTCCCTCTCTTGTGTTTGTTTCACATGCTGCTGTGGGAAGTGACAGAACAGGAAGTCAATACACTTTGTACGTCACACATGTTCAACTCTTGGTTAACGCAAAGCAAACTTCAGATTTTGGCGATGCGTCCCGGCCGAGGGCTTCGTTGGCCGCAGATAATGGAGGCGAGATGATGGCGCGGTGTGGACGCCATTACAAGGCCATGGGCCACCGGAGTATCATCGCTGGCCTCGTCCTTTTATGACCGCACTTCCCACCGTGCAAAGGCCGGCCGGACAACAGACTGTCACAGAACCGTGCATGGTTCTCCAAAAATGAGCAGAGCACAAAAGCTAAATTGGACGTGGCGGAGAACAGGAGATTCACGTCAAGGACGGGGGGCCGACAAATCGGCCACAATTGTATGATGCGCTCATTATTGGTTTGGAGCAAAGTGTCTCCGAGGAAAGATCCCAGCACATTGTTAAATATATTCTATGAGGAATTGAAGTAGTTCCGACCTGCAAGATGTACCTAATAATGAGGTCGCTGAGTGTTGACGCAACGCTATTTATAGATTAGGGTTCTTATGTTGATCTCTATAAGATGAAAAGGTCATTATACACCTACGTGATCTACCTTCTCTTTTTCTATTCATTTGTGTTGAACTGCACAAACCTGCTCCGTCTGTCTTTCCACTGCACAGCCCTCCTCTTTAGCCCTGTTAGCAACCTCCAGGTAGGTTGAGCCGCAGTGAGATGTGATTTGAGTGCCACGCTGTGCTGATTGTGCGATCCAGTGTTGAGCGTGTTAGTATGTGTTGTCGAGCAGGAGTCTGGTTTGAAGGTGAACCAGCCGGCATCATTTGCCGTCAGCCTGAACGGTGCCAAGGGAGTCATCGACGCCAAGGTCCACAGCCCATCCGGGGCTCTGGAGGAGTGTTGTGTCACTGAGATCGACCAAGGTAAGCGCAGCAAAGGCATCCGGACTGGGACTGGGACCGTGGGTGGACTCTGCCTCACCTTTCACCTCATCTCATTTGCTCCAGACAAATACGCAGTCCGGTTCATCCCCAGAGAGAACGGCCTCTATCTAATCGATGTGAAGTTCAACGGAAGTCACATCCCCGGAAGTCCGTTTAAGATTAGAGTCGGAGAGACGGGTCAGGCCGGAGACCCCGGGATGGTGTCGGCCTACGGACCGGGACTGGAGGGAGGCACCACAGGTAACTCGCACCATCATCCCAGTCATATACACGGAGCTCGATAGTCTTTGTCATTGTCTCGCCACCTCTGACGATTCTAAACCTCTGTGTGCAGGAACCGCCTGTGAGTTTGTAGTGAACACGAGCAACGCTGGTCCTGGAGCTCTGGCCGTGACCATCGACGGGCCGTCCAAGGTCAAGATGGACTGTGTGGAATGTCCAGAGGGTTACAGAGTCACATACACCCCAATGGCCCCCGGCAACTATCTCATCTCCATCAAATACGGTGGCCCTTATCACATTGTGGGAAGCCCCTTCAAGGCCAAAATCACTGGTGAGGGAGATTTCATTCAAACTCCATCAATCAAAGTCATTATTTATCTACGAGATTAACGCTTGCGTCTTCCTCGTCTTCCAGGTTCCAAGCTGGTGTCCAGCCACAGTATGCACGAAACCTCTTCTGTCATGGTGGACCCTGTGACCCGCGCCATCAGCTGCTCCCAACAGGCTGCCCCCACCCAATCAGATGCCACTAAGGTGGTGGCCAAGGGCCTGGGCCTGACCAAAGGCTTCATCGGTCAGAAGAACAGCTTCAGCGTCGACTGCAGCAAAGCTGGTGAGTGTTGATTGGAAGAGAAAGGTGCAACGTAAACGTCAGGCCGTGAAGTGTTTGGAACAAAAATCTGTATCTCAGTGTAGAGTTTGACACATCTTTGACTCGTGACAATAATGAACAATGTTGGGAGGGGTGGCAGAGGTTTAGTGGTTAGAGCAGTTGCCTCTGGAAGCATAGGTCACAGGTTCAAATCCCACTTGGACCCTGCTGCAGTGTCACTGGCCCTGACACTGATACCCCAAATGGCCCAATGCGTACTGGTAGAAATACCCCGCGGTCCAGATGAATGGCTGAGCGGTTGAAGATGACATGTTGTGATCAGTGAAGTAATAGTTCTTTCGCCCTTCAAAATACAACCCCTCAGAGTGAAAAGTACAAAGTTAAGTAGAAACGAGTCGAAACAAATTGGAGGTGGATTCATTTTTATTATCGTGCTCTTTGAGGAAGAAAATGTATATTAAGTGTAAAGTTCAAATGTTAAAGGTACAGTTTCTGGAATTTAATTCTAGTGTTGAAATTGCATGTCACAAATAAATATCTCTCATCAAAGCCTGTAAAGGGACCTATGTCAGCCTTCACTTAGTGTTACAACTCAAAAGGTGTTTAGTTTGTCCATTCTGGGCTCCTGTAAAACATGGTGGCCTCAATAGAGTGGACTTGCTCCAAATGTAATCATAAAAGGCTCAGTTCGAGGCTGAGGACGGACGTTTCATCTTCAGTGGGTTGGGCCTTTGGGGGGAAAGGTTATGTGCCCTTTATTTTGAAGGGGATTTTTTCAGTACTGTTCATTCACACTCCTTAACTGTAGAGGATGGCGATGATGCTCTGTAATGCTGATAATTTCACAGAAAACCTCAGTGCACCATCAAACTGCACCATTGCACCTCGATTTGGGTCGCGGCTTCTCGTCAGGGGGTAATGGTGGGTGCCACTGCTGCCACCTAGTGTACCGATACAGCATTACAGAATGTAAAACACAAAAAGAAGCAAATGGAACATGGCTCTTAGCTGCTGTATGAAACACAAAAGGCAAGGTTGACAGTATCTCTTTAGCTCTTAGTGTTCCTGTGTATTTGCACTGGTATTTCAATGCGCTCTGTCTCCATCCACAGGTCGTAACATGCTCCTTGTCGGCGTGGATGGTCCCAAGGTTCCCTGTGAAGAGATCCTTGTCAAACATTTGGGCAATCGCCAGTACAATGTGAGCTACCAGCTCAAAGAGAAGGGAGAGTACATCCTGGTGGTCAAGTGGGGAGATGAGCACATCCCCGGCAGCCCCTACCACATCACTGTCTAAAGCCCCGCCCTCCTCTACTTCCAAAACTTCAACCCGTGTTTTAAAAAAAACAAAACAGAAAAAACAACTGAAAATTCTATCTCAAATCTAACCAATCAATGTTTACATGTCCCAAGTCCGGCCCCACATCACCTTAACCCTTATAGTTTCTATGTCGCATCAGTATGGAAGTGTTCAAAGCGCAGTCAGTGAACGATTAGCTTCAAAGCGGACATCTTAGCGGTAATCTCTCCCAAAGATGAAGACTGAAATAGCTCGTCTTTACAGTCACTCGCTCCGCTTCTGTTTCATTCTCCTACTTCCTCCATCCCAGGGAAGTGAAGCATTGCACCTTTATTCTATTAATCCGAGTTTGTCCTGTAGGATGTTTGACATTTTCCCGGTGTAGACGTGAATTAGCGTAGGTTAGCTTAGCATAGTGTAGCAGCAGCAGCAGCGGCGGCAGCAGCAGGAGAGTTTGACCCCGGTGGAGCCCAGCATCTGATGCAAAGTCACATTTTACACTGGAGGAGCTCCTCACATTAATGCTAGATACATGACGCATTCAGATGATCTGAACGTCTACATGAACAAACTGCAGATTCACAGTAATGTGCCTCCTCACCTGTGGGTTTCTTTGTAATTATGGGTCCATTGAGACACTTTGTTTTGAATGATCATTATAAAGTCCAGCATGGGTGTGTTCATGGCGCTCTTAGACTCGCCCAGTTGTTTTACCTGCTGCTAGTGTGATCAGTTGTATTGCCACTGTTCTCGAAAACCAAAATGAACATATTGAGGGAGTGTCACTCCTCTTCTAACGCACTCTCACGCAGCAATTCTTCACATACTGAACGATGGGGACTGGCGTCAATGCGACACGCGGGGGCGGTTCAACCCGGGTTTGGATGTTGGTTGTGTGTCGTTTGTTTTTTCAACAAAGGTTTAAAAAGGGAAGTTTGTAAAGTGGGACGGCAGCATGACACGGCAGGAGGCTGCCGCTGCTCGTCAGGTCCCGGAGAACACGGTGACCGAAAGAGAAGAGATGTGAGGCTTCGTTTCTGCTCAGTGTTTGTATCTCACCTTCGTCTTCTGCGCCGACCACCCCCCCCCCCCCTCATCCTGCCACCTCGCTTTGTGCATATTCTACATTTCAGAACAAAAAAGATTCTTGTCCTTCATAAAAAAGGCTTTAAAAGTGTTTCTGAGACAGTATTTTGATACTCAATAAAGTTGTCTAAGTATTTTTCTGTCAATTAATCTCCTTGTGTCGTGTCTGTCGAATACTTTTTTTTTTAAATGGTATGAAAAAGATCGAGACAGTGCTCAAGCACCTGAAGGTGTCGTTGTCAGTGCCCTAGAATTAGCCGCCCATATATTTAAATTGAATCTTTAATTTTATAAAATAGAATTTTTACAGTTTATAAATAGAAAATGGCCAAACTTATAAATGGATCCATTTTTTTAAAGGTTGAAAAGAATGTTACTAAAACAATGATGGCAGCTGTTAAAGGGGTGAAATACCCCTTTGAAAGTGAGATGTGCTTTGAAGTGAAGTTATTTATCAAAGATTTCAAAGGGTTGTTAACTCACAAAAATAAGACAAACATGAAATCTAGGCTCAAGCTAATAAAAGAAAAATGCTGAGTGTCAATGGTTTTATTACAAAATGACACGATGTCCTTTTGATCTGCTGACGGTGCTGATGACGATGATGGCGATGGAGTTGATGCAGGACTTTAAACTTTGGTTGGAGAAGCTGACTCCTCCTGTCCTTTGTTAAAGGAGAACATGGCTGAACAGGAATGCCACTGACTCGCTGTTGTGTGCTCTGCGGACGGCCTCTGCAAGGATCGTGGAGATGTCCAGCACCTTCAGTTTGGCACAATGCTCCACCCTCTCCTGAGGTATGGTGTTGGTGACCACCACAGCTTCGAACCGGGCCTTGTTGATGTGTGCGGCGGCCGGGCCAGAGAAGGTTCCGTGGGTCAGAATGGCGTACACCTCGGTGGCGCCCGCAGAGAGCAGCTTGTCGGCAGCATGGCAGATGGTGGCACACGTGTCGGCCACGTCGGCCACTATGACGGCGACCCGATTCGTCACGTCGCCGACAAGAACCATGCAGTCCACCTCACTCGCTTTTTTATTATCCTTGTAAATGAGAGCAAAGTCCTCATTCAGCTTGTCGGCGATGGAGGTGACCCTCTTGACTCCTCCCACCTCAGGCGAGACAACGATGCAGCTTTTCCAGCCGGGGATGTTCTCCTTGATCCATCTCAGCACCACTGGCTCAGAACGCAAGTTATCGACGGGAATGTCAAAAAAACCCTGTATCTCCGAGAAGCACAGATCCATTGTGATGATGTGGTCGGCGCCCGACACCGACAGCATGTTGGCCACCAGCTTGGCAAAGATGGGTGCGGAGCTCCGGCCCTCTGTGCTTCGCCAGGTGTACGGGAAGCGGGGGATGACGGCGGTGACCCTGGAGGCCGAGGAGATCTTGCAGGCGTCGATCATGATCAGCAGCTCCATCAGATTGTCGGCGATGTCGCCGCAGCCGCTCTGCACGATGTACACGTCCTTCCCGCGCACGCTCTCGCCGATCTCCACGCACGTTTCCTGGTTGCTGAATTTCTTCGTCACCACCTTCCCCAGCTCGAGGCCGAGGCGGGCGGCGATTTTCTCAGACAAGTCCGGATGTGAGCTACCGCTGAATATTTTGATATTGGGCATTTTGCGGTGGTCCAGGACATCTGAGGAGGCTGCCACCACTCAAAGGGTTAATAATAATAATAATGACGTCACCCAGGTCAACTTTGGGTTCTCTTACATGTCAGACTACACAATCCCACCAATGAGGAAAGGAATATTAGATGGATGCCAATCAGAGTCGTCAACTATTAAGCCATAATTCCAGACAGAGAATCAGTTTCCACTTGAGATTAAATTCAAGTACAACAGGTAGATGAAGAGTGCAGGCGAGTTACTTAATCGACCAATCACCTTAATTGACCTTGATCCCAAGGTGAAGCCTGTCATCGGACATTCAATGCCTATGCATCAAGCGGTCCGGTGCCTTTGATGCTTTAACATTAAAGGGTAAATACTTGTATGCATGTCTGCAGAGTGCTGTAGTTCTTGTGTGCAGCCTCTCTGCATGATGAGCGACGTCCTCCCACATACACTCTTCCAGAGTGATGTTATAACTTCTTCCAACCAAAGACATTTCTCTCCAAACAATGGTGTACGAAAGAAAATGTGGGGGGTTTCCATCATTCTTCTCATGTTGAAATCTCCATTGTAATGATGTTTGTTAAAATGAGGTGGATTTGGGTTTTTGATGAGTCATTGCAATATACAATGACTATTGCTCTGTTTGTGAAGACGGTGTTGTTTAGGTTGGTTACGTAGAAAAGGTTACTCATCCTGTTTACTTTGTCCAATAGGAGAAAGAGTGAGCGCGAGATAGAGCACATGTGTCAAACTTGTGGCCCGTGTGCCACATGTGGCTTGGAAGATCATTTTATGTGGCCCACGAGAGGTTTCAGGTCAGTCATTGTCTGAAAATAAAAACTCTGGTGAACACATGCCACTTTATATGTTTATTCAGTGTTTACAGGTGTAACATGTATGGAAATGCATATACCCCTGATAATATTTGTGACTTAAATAATAGAGTAATAAATAATAAAATATGAGAAGTTATTCTGCAATATGTTAAGTGGTAACAACATTTAGATTTAGAGAGTAACCATAATGCTTATGTGGCCCTCAGTTCAAATGAGTTGGACACCCCTGAGATATATTCACCAACTGATATCTATTGAATAGGCGGCAGTGGCTCAGAGCTTAGAGCAGTTGCCCCTGGAGGCAAAGGTCATTGATGCGAATCCCACTCAGACCCCTGCCACAGTGTCACTGGCCCTGACACTGATACCCCCCATGGCCCTATGTGTACTGGTAAATACCCCGTGACCCAGGTTACTGGATAAGCGGTTGAAGATGACGAGAGATGAGTTGAATTCTCAGAGCCGCTGCCTTTGATGGGCTCTTCATAGCATGTTTTGCTTTAGCCGTGTCCTATGATGATTTTGACAAGTCGGCTTCATACTGGTCAGCTTGAAGCAGAGTCATTGTGTTTAGGATCAAAGCAAGAATCCACTGAGCAGTTGAAAGGGGAGGACAATAGACACACATTTCATTTTTGCACGGCACAACACGCATCTGGCGTTCGTCACTCATCTCAAGCACTTTGTTGCATTCACATAGCATGTGCATCTTTGAGTTCAAACCTGTGCCTAACCTGTGGATGGTCAATCTCTGAGCCTGTAATTAAAACGCTGTATCTGACTCATTGTTTCACAGATGCAGCAAGAAGGGAACTATGTGTTTAAGCCCGTCACTAAATGTGACAGCAGCACTCAGACGGATCTTCACATCGTGGAGACAAACAAATTCAACTCGTACGAGTGGAACGAGCAGGAGCTGCGGAGGAAAGCCATCAAACTGGTGAGCCTGAGGAAAGAGCAGGAAAACTCGCACAGATCTTTAAGTCCTTTCCAGGTCAAAGGTCACGATCAGCATCTCGATCCGTGGATCCGCCACGACTCACCGCCATTATCTAGGATTCAATCCCGGTTCAGACCACGAGCCACTGTCATAATCCATCACCAGCATCCTGGGCCTATACCTTCACCCTCCACCATCATAACCCAGTGAGCAGCAGCAGCTGTGGAAAGGGGTTGGACAATACAAGTGAAGTTGGAGATGATTAAAAGGGTCGGTTGCAGAGGCGTTTGATATGAATGCAGATGAAGCACGTCCCCAAAATCAGATTTATAAACAGATGTATTGACTGATGGGAAACGGGTGATAGGGAGACTCCCTGTGGCCGCGCAGAGGCCCTGGCCATCTGATCCTACATGCGTTACTGTTTTTCTCTTTGACGAATAACTCTGTTGTATTTCTACGATTCGAGGCCGATCTTCGAACCAAAGTGACCCACTCGACGCAGACCGATCTGAGCCACATGAAGAGGGAGAACATCAGCCAGATGTGGCTGCCCAAAGACGCCGCCTGTCAGAGCAAGAGAGACGGCGAGAGCA
>JAFBJT010016378.1:41730-57104 GCA_016785325.1 Chascanopsetta lugubris | reverse complement strand
GGGGGGGGGGGGGGGGGGGGGGGGGGGCGTTTGAAGGAGTAATAACCATGGAAAGACAAATTGAGCCCAAAAAACATGGTCATAAGCAAACAGGTTGGATACGAGCACACAGACGGGTGAGAAAATATAAAATGTCAAGTATGACGTGAAGACAAGGAAAACAGAATCTACAAAGGAAAGACGGATGCAGATGGAGCAGAATGTGGAGATGCCCCTCAGAGAGGAAGAGACAGGTTGCTATTCCAGAGTGAGACCATCAAATCATAAAAGAGTGATTTGATGACTGTCCCGTCGGCGTGAGCACTCTTCTCTCCCTGCATCGCGTCACCTCAGCCCATGAGACCTCGGCTCACGGTTCCTGTTACGAGAGGAAACGGATGTGGAAATGTGGGTCTCTCAACCGTCCTCTCTCTCTCTGACACCTCTTTTCTTTCACGTGTGAAACAAACCTCGGAGAGAACAGAGTCCGACTGCAGGCCACCTCATCGTAAACACACCGTCCTTCACTATTTTTAAGGGTTGAACTTTGAAGTTTGAAAATGGTTTGAATGGTTCACGGCAGCGGTGCTGAATGTGTTACAGGGAATGCAGTGATTAGAGAGGCCCTCCCATCGAGGCTTTGGACTCTGAGACTGAAAGTGGGCTTTGTTAACCGAGTCTCGAGGAAATGAATAATCAAACATTCGAGTTTTATGGGAAAGATAAGCTGAACATTAAAAGTGCAATGCTAGCTACTTCAGATGCTTCCACATCGTCTTGGTTTGCTCCAGACGCGCAGGATGAATAGTCTGGACCACTATAACAATTGTGAAAGAGCATTAGACCAAAAGAGAGACCAGAGAGAGGGGGAGTCTTATTCTGAATCAAACTGCAACAAGCATGCTTTGACTGATTGCAGGCTGAAAACACTCATTTGGACTGTTGGGACTTCAGGACCAGGAAGTTGAGAAAGGATTGGACAGTGGAGGAAGAAAAGGAGACTGGAGACGATCCAGTCAATTGAGAAAGGAGAGGCAAATCTTTATCGTGATTCAAGTAACTAACGACACCGGCGAGTAAAATAACACGAGACACTCGGAGGGAAGATGCTGAGGTAAATGAAAGAGTGAAGCTAAAGGAAAGTAAGAGGAGGGATATCATGAGTCTCCTTTGACTTTATAGATCTCACTCCATCACTCTTTACCTACAGGCTAATCTCTTCCATCTCACAACCCCCCTCCCCTCAACCAATCAGCTCACTTAGCCCCCTTTCACCAGCTAACAAACAGTAACACATCGCACCACACTCCTGTCTCTCCTAAACTGTTGCAGTCTCCACTCTCCTGCTTGATGGATGACTCAGTCCACTTTGCTTTCCAAAGCCAGACTGCTCCTGTTTCAAGCCCCAGCAAAAGGACTGTGAGCCAGATACATGATTCAGGAAACCAGGTGAAATAGTTTCCTTGTTTCAGAATGGGAACTGAAAATGTCTCAAATGTTCTGGTATATCACGGCCTTTGACACATATTTCATTCTTAAAAAACAGAGCCAAAAAAGCATGACCCAATAAACTGCAATGAGCCTTAAATGAAAAAACAAATACACATTTTAAATGTAAATAAAACATCTAATAATGTACTTATGCAAAATGTATAAGGCCTCCGTGAAATAATCTCTACCTACATTGCCAAATATCCAGTATGAAATAATTTGCTGATGTTGTGAGTGTTCATAATAATCACCTGGGTGCTCAGATTGTTACTGGCCTTGAACTAGTCCTTTATATTGGCATAAGCAGTGGAGGCTGAACTCTTTTTACAGTGACCCAAATGGAAAAACATTGAAATGAATGAGCGAGTGACAGAATGAATGAGTGAGTGAAAGAATGAGTTAAATGTGATACTAATGAGCCTCTGCTTTTCCTCTGGCTTCCAGGATTGAACTCTATCAAAGTGAGCGGCTGGCCTCTCTCCCGTGCCTCAGCTCTTCATAATACCCCCGTGTTCACAGCCAGTCTTAAGTGCCGCTAGCTTGTAACCCAGCCCCTAATGCTGCGGGGCAACTTGCTTGGTGTTAGAATCTACCATGAGCCACCTAGCTCCGGGACCACCAGTGGTAAATAGGGCTTTAAGCAGGTCTACAGAGAAGAACAGGCCAGAACTGTGACATCATGGAGGACGACTGTGTCTGCATGACCTCGACCACGTGAAAGTCAAGTGTGCGTCTGAGCATATGTCCCTGTATTTACAGCACAGAGTATTTCCCCGTCTGCCCCTCTGCAAACCCTAAGTCAATAGGATTTATCAGCACGCACACGCACACACAACACACACACACACACACACACACACACACACACACACTTCCTCAAGGGGACATCAGAGGCAGAACATTGAATCACGGGGAGAACCAGCAACAGAAACCCACAAGCACCATCTCCGTCCCTGTTCTTGTCCTTTGTCTTGATTCCAATTCAAACTCTTTCAGAAACAAACTAAAACATGAGCCTCCACCACATCCTGTTATTGATGTGAAGCTCCTCATGAGCCAAACTCAAACACAATCTAAAAGGTACAGCCTCAGTTTTCGTAGAATGCAAATCATCCACAAGGGAGACTGCATTTGCTCGACCTCTGTCAAGGTCAAACAAAACCGATCAAGTCACCCCAAACGTATAAATGAATTCTCTACAGGGCTGCGACAACAAGTCAATGAATAGAATTAAAATTAACTAGTTGCAAGCATGTTGCAATTGTCCTGGGATGGGGCAGCACTAACAATATTGCAGCTTCCATTGAATTTTGATTTCAAAGATAAAAAAAAACATTTATCATTTCGTTGCTGTAAAATATTAAATATTCATTTTGAGGTACAACAAAATTCACCGATGCAATTATTTGCTAACTGGGAAGTGGCACTGGTTTGAAACCATCTCACTAGTCAAAAAAACCCATTAACATCATAGTATAAGTGTGATTTTCACTCATGGATCAACTGACTGTGCTGAAGGGCTTTAGTATTGGGTCAGGACTTGGAATCAGGAGATACACAATTAAAAAAAGACATCGGATCAGGACTTTCCTAATTTGAATGGGAATAGATCTTTGCACTGTGAATCATTTTAAGGATCAACACACAACAGGGCTGCACCTCCTGCCCCTCTGTCTCTATTCATTCATCTCCCACCCATTAAGTCATGGTGGCAGGAAGCTGAGGGAATGTAGAGGCCATATGGGTGGATCAGCCATTCAGTGGGGCTGTCGGCAGACATAAACATGGCCACCGGCACTGGCCTGTCAGTTATCCATCACTGTCTCCCTTTAATCTTTACTGACGGCTGAGCTCCTGTTAAAACCTCTCACACCCTCCACATCCGAACCTGCACGAGCTAAACACAAACACCCAAGTCCAAGGCTGAACCACCGAGGGGGAAACGCATATGCTTTCATTTCTCTTCCTGCAAACAGCTTACTGAACTTTGATCTCTTGACTTCCTTTATGCTTTTTCCTCAGTCTCTTGCTTACAGCCGTCAGACTTCATCATCTCCTGCTCGTGTTACCAGGACAAGTGACATCAGAGCATTAACGAAATGAAAATGGTTCCTGGGTAGTGTTGACAGTTTTGAAAATGATCTTACCCGCACTCATACACATACTTGAGAATCAGCTCAGTGACACAGCAGTGAGACACGCACATGAGTAGAACAAGCAATCCACTGTATTCTGTTCACATCAGGGTGTAAAAGAAACTGGAGCAGCTCGGCTTTATTTCTGTTCCCGGTGAGAAGGAGGAGGAGATATTTCACCTGTTAAGACTTTGCAAACCAAAAGATTAAGAGCGGTAAACAAGGTGATAAGGACCCACATTACATCGCCCTCTACTTCCTGTCTGAAGCTGCTAAACAGGAAGAAAACTGAAAAGGTCAAAGGCAGGTGAACACAGGACAACTTCATTGTATTTCCATCCATCATGTAGAGTTTGTTGGCTCACACCATTAACTCCTTTTTTTGTCTTCTGCGCGTCGCCACTCTGATAATCCTATTTACAGCGGGTGTCCACTGCTTTGGGCCGATGATCCGTAAATGTGCAAACAACAAGCTACTCAACCAAAACGACACAGCCAGGTCAGGATGGAGGCCGGTTGCTGATTGGGGATGGAGGAAATGGTTGATAGCGATAAGATGAACTTGGTTCTCGGAGGCATGAGTGTGTGTGTGTACGTGTGTGTGTGTGTGCGTGTGTGTGCATATCCTCGGCTCCAATGCAGAGATCTCTAATCCAATTACAGTTCAGACGAGACCAGCGGCCCAGTTTTTGCCACCAAGGACAAACCTAGCTAGCTTATAGCATTACCAGGAGTCCGCCGGCTCACCAGGAAACAATTCATGTAAATATAAAGATCCGTTCTAAAATAATGAAAACTGTTTATTGTGATGTTACACTTAAATGAAGAAGAATGACTTAATTTACACTGCTGCAAATAGAAATGGAGACAGTTTCGTCTCATCAGTGGTGCACAATCTGTCAATCGCAACCGACCGGTCGATTGCACGGGCGGTGTGGGTTGATCGCCGCTAACGTTTCAACCGGCGTTCGTCACACACCAACATGGGAGAGAGAGGGGGGGGGGGGGGGGGGGAGGGGGAGGGGGGGGGGGGGGCGAGGAGCACACAGCTGCCACGGCCACAAACACTCGTCCGTCAGAGGCGGCACAGCAGCAGCGGCGCCGCGCTTCACAGCGAGCGGCCTGAGACAAAGACGTGCACACACTCCTTCTGCAGTGTGTCCTGTGTAGGTGGATGGCAACAACAACCCCAAATCCCCCCGCAGGGGGGTCCGACTTATTTTAGCTGATCTTAAGACAGCTCTAGCCCACAGCGCTGCGTGATTGTGATACTCTCTGACAGAGGAGGACCTGCTCCCAGGCCCATGGCCGTCAGCCTATCACTGAAGAGCACACGGGCGCCCGGGATTAGCGCGAAAATGTTGGCTAAGAATTCAATTACATTTTCATAATTTGCCCGATAATAAATGACAGAAAAGGAGGGAGAGGGAGGGAGAACCGGACTGGTCATGACTGTTCCTGCTCTGTCAGTAAACCACCCTCTTTCACCTCACTCTCTTGATCTAATGGCCCTGCAAGTTGTTTGCGCCCAAAGAGTAAAGACAGTCACAGCACGGTGCAGCTCTCCGGCCAATGAAGAGAGGAAGCACCAAATGACACAAACATGGGGATATTAATCCCTGAGGCATATATATATGTATATATTCCTTTTTAAAGATGATGATCTTATAAAGATCAGTTTATTATTTCATGTCAAATTGAATGGGCTGTACCTTGAATCACATCCCTCCACAGCATTGCATGGAAATGAGTTCAGCAGTCTTTGCGTAATCCTTTTGACAACCCACCCAGCCGACAAAACAATGGGGGTGAAAATATAACCTTCTTGCTGGAGTTGATTCATCACTCACATCACCTAAAAAAAGGAGGCCTTCAGTGTTCGTCATTGATAACAACATTTTCGCAGAAGCGGTTCTGGGTTCAATTGCAGCAACATTTGACACTGATGCAGGAAACACAGGCTGTTCCAGCGTTTGAACATGTCGAGACTCATTGATTGTGCAAAGCTTCAGTTCCAGGCCTTTAGTCTGGCTGCATCCGAAGCCTCTTGATCCATCGCAGAATTAGAATGCACCCTAATCATGCAACACGCACTGTCCTCGGGCATTTGAAGCTTCAACTATAATATGTTGAAGCTGGTAAAAGGGGGCAAAGAAACATCAGACTTAACATAAATCAGCTCTGTGAAGGAAAGGTGCACAGGCATGCGTGGATTAGGATTATCCAATGATCTATTTGTGCATATCCAGTGAAAAGCAAAGTGCTGAGTCACTCGGGTTCGTTTCTGGGCCAACTAGAGCAGTGATTTTCAACCACTGTGCCATCAACTCATAAGGTACTTAATCACCACTCTGAGAACATGGTGCTGTTATTTCGTTATCATTCTATACAAGTACACACTTCTGATGAGTTCATTTCAGAGACTCTTTATTCAGACAACAACCACTGTAAATGATGCCTTGCTATTTTGACACGATCTACTTTTCTTTGTTGACCTCTTCTTAATGTGTTGACCTTTCCTGCTGCTGATTGTGGTTGTTACAAGACAGACTACAAATATAGATGATGCCATCCCTTAAAACCAAAATTCACCAATATCTTTGGACGATCCTTCTTGTGCTTTGGCGGAAGCAGAGGCATCTGCAACTGCTGCCCCACAACGACAACATGGGAGCCAGTGTCAGAGAGGAGCTGAGGACATATTTGTTTAGACTTTGCACTGCTTTCCACGGCCCCTCAGCCAATGACAGGAGCCCAGCATACAAAAGAATGAACTTGTGCAATGTGACACAGCATAAAGGCCACCGTGCCACATTCACACATACTATACACACAGCAGCTATCACCCCACTAGCTTTCATTCATTTCCCTGAGAGGACTGAATCTGCCCCGCTCTCTCCGGTTCAGTAGCCGAGCACGCAAACGTCTCTGCACCTCAGCCTCCTCTAGGGGGCGAAGGAGAGGGCGAGTTAGTGAGTGAGGTGGGGAAAACAGACTGAAGATAGAAAATAGAGAATCAGAGGGTGTGAAGTGAATAAAATGCCGTCTGAAACCTGCAACTGAAACCCAGATGCTGGGGTCTAGGATCCGGCAAACTAGAGGAGAGTTCACCTGAACTCCACCTGGAAACTGGGGCACGGAACCAAGTGAGAAGGATCACATCGATATTACTCCCCACAACTGGTGGAAGTCCAGAAGAAATGCACCGCAACAAATACAGATTCAGGGAAGTGCAACAACTAATCAATGACTAAACAATTATTAAAATGGCTGCAACTATTATCGACGTTGATTTGTCTAGTCGGCTTTTGAGCACAGCATATGTCTCTTGAGGTGAGAGCAATAAGTTGACTCTGCATTGTAAAAGACTATAAACAAGAAAATTGTTTTCATGGCATACACATACTGATACATACTAATCACAAGCTCCAACACAGACACCCTTTCTGATTGACAACATAAAACTCTTTATGAATTATTACTCCACCAAACGACATTTTTGCCAAACAACTGATGTGAACCATGAGGTCATTTTGATCTTTGCCATAACTGTTCGTCAACAAGTTGTCTCCGAGGGAAACACTGAGATCTCAGGTCAGGCCCAAAAAATCACCTCTGCAGAGTAACTGTGTCGGATTACAATGCTCAAAATAAAGATGTCATCGTCGGACCATATCCTGTCGACTGACAAACCTCAGGGAAAGTGCAGCTTAGTTTCAACTCCTGAGTAGGTGACTGGGTGAAGACTATGTCTGCTCATCTGTCACAGTCTATTATCAGTCCTGCATCTGCACAACATGCAGGGGCAGCAGCCGTCTGGGCCGAGACCCTGCGTACGGGTGAGCGTCTGCGTGTTGCTGGGATGGAAATACTCTGAGGTTGAATGAGGACAGGGTTGCAGTATGCAAAATCCCCATTGGGAACATCTACTCACACACACACACACACACACACACACACACACACACACACACAATAACCCTAACTAAAAAAATGACCTACTCTCAGACTGAAACAGTTTTTAACTTAAAAAGCATAATTATAGGAACGTCTATTGTCAAGAGAGGTTTCACATTTATGAACAATCACAGCAGTGAGAAGGTCCTGTCGCCACATCACACTTCTGTTTTTGGATTTGAGACGTTATGCTGAAACAGAAAGCTGCAAATAGACATGTTTCCCACTGAGGAGGAAGTTCAGCCTATATTTGGTCCTTGTGAATTCCCCTTCCATTTTTATCACCACACCAGGTCACCTGGTGGAGATAGAGTAGAGAGATAGAGGGATGGAACAGAATCTATCAGATGTCAACTTTACATTTTATTCACACGCCAGTGGCTCTGACACTACAGACAACTTGGGTGTTTGTCATCCGTTTATTCCTGGGACTTTTTCACCAGATTGGAAGATATTTCAGACGCAAAAAGAAAATACAATATCTGTTTTCCTCCAAACCCGAAGCCTCATAATTGAATTTAATCAGACAAGAGAATCTTGTTCTCATAGTTGCTATTATTAAGATGTAAAGGTCTGTCAAACCACTGGACATCTGAACCTCAACCATTCTGACACTAGATCAGCTCTGATATCCTTTCCCTTCCTCAGATTTGGCAACGCAGCAACATCTAGGAAGAGTCCATCACAGTTTGGGTTGATACCATCTGGGCCTTATTGCCCCTGAAGGCTGCTGAACTTTGCAGAGAATTCTACGATGGAAGAGAGTTGTCAAAAGCCACAGTTCATCGGGGCCACAAGCAAGTTTACTTTCTGCAGACGTACAGAGTTCATTTGGCCTAAAGGTTGACAAGAAAATATTGGGTTAAAATTACCAACAATTTAAATGTATAGTTTGAGAGAATTACACGCTGGGTCCTGCAGGTGGAAGGTTAAAGCCACCTTGAGGACTTCAAGATGACAGCCAATCAGGAGGAAATGAGTTTTTCGGGTGTGTGTGTGTGTGTGGTGGGGGGGGGGGGGGGGGGGGGGGGGGTTAACTGTAAATTCAGGATCAACCGATATGGTTTTTTCAGGGCCGATATCGATACCGATTACTAGTAGTCAAGGAGGCCGATGACCGATATTTGGAGCCGATATAAATTTTCGGTAAAAGTGAAAATATTGGCGTCAAAATTAGAGTTATGTCTGTCTGCCCCTTTAGAGTTAGTGTTTGTTTAGCCGGTTCCGGTGTCCAGTCCGATAGAGCTGTATGAGCCACTATCGTCCCTTCAGCGCCATTTGTCTCCGCTCCGATAACGATATGCATCAAAATGCCATAAAGTGCGCCAGTAATCGCTCCAACCCATAATCGGTCGATCCCTCCTGTAAATAGTGTAAAAATCTAGATGAGTTTAAGAAAAAAAAGATGAAGATGGGCAAAATAAAACTGCATTTTTAAACACACTTTTTCATATCAAATATGAGAACCTGACAAACAGTGTGAACTCGATCTCCAGAAAGTTTACCCAGAACACGAGAGGGTCAAACGAGCAGGACACGGATCGGGGAGTCTTCCAAACAAGCAATGCTCCAAAGATGTGGGGTCATAATGAGGCGCCTCCAGACCATTCAGCCTGAGCTGATTCAGCCAGAGACGACTGTACATTCGATCTCAGCTCGGTGGCCCAAAACAGTGCTCCACTTAGCCGCTGCAGTTTCCTCCACCTCGCGCTCCGTTCGGCATTACCCATCCATCACTCAAAAGTAAAGGGGATTAAACATCTGCTCGTTTCTCGCAGCAGGAAGAGACGCATTTAGGCGTCGCACATCTCCCCAGTGATTTAGCATCCCGTCTGATTCGGAGTTCGGACATGTGAGGTCACTGAGCTCTGAAATCATGCTCTGTCCAAAATAATCAGACAGACAGACGGCATGTGGAGCACCAACACATTCTGACTGACATTGTTTCAGACTAACACACAGGTCACACACACAGGATGTCAAGAGGCCTTTTCTGTAGCCGGCCGCAGAAATATATTCAAGTGACTCACTCAAAATAGTTCCCATATCACCTATTTCACTTCTTCCTTCTATCTACTGACCATTCAAATGGCAGCATGTGCTGCTCCTCTGCTATAATACAGGGTGATAATCACAGTTGCACCAGATACACCTGGACTTTTAGTTTCACTCATTCAGAGAAGTTTGGAAATGTGGCAGATTCAGTATAAGTGTAAAAGCGTTGGCGCTATGTTTTAGTCTCAAGTGATACAACCATTTGCTGACAGTGTTCACAACAAAGCCTTTGCTGATTAACACTTCTTCATTTGAAGTCTGTAACATCCCTCCTGTTTACACCAGTCTCAGCACGCTGCATGTGATCAAATGATTATCATGCGAGTCTGGACGGGGTTCAAACTGACACTCGGTGAAATGCTTGAGTGGAGGATTATTGTCAAATAAAAATGAATACAAAGATGGCTGAAGCCTCAACGTAAGGGTGTCTCTCCTGTTTAATCCATTCTCCTCCATTCTCTCTCTCTCCCTCTCTCCCTCTCTCCCTCTCCTCCTGAAATCAGCTGGTTTCATCACACAACCACCAACATCATCACACCCCCCCCCCCCCCCCCCCCTTTCCATCCATTCTGGCTTTGGCCGTCCATCAGCCTGTATTCAGAGTTACTGCATGGTTGGTTAACTCACTCACAGGCTTTACTTTGACAGCAATGCAGGTCTGCTCCCCCCCACTACATCCAGTTTACATACCATCCCATAATTTACATGACAACAATATGCAGGTAAACTCTCACACTCAGACAGTCTGTTTGTCAGACCCGACAGTAACAAAACATTGTGCCTTTCAGTGCATGTCTTGAGTTACATGTTTCTGGAAATGACATTGATCATTTAAAGACTTCGAGTCCTTAAAAATGTCTTGAAAAGACGGAGCATTGTGATCTAGTATCAACTACCTTTCCTAACATTAACCAACACCCCAACTGTCATCAAACTAAAGCAAGAAGAGGCCTGTTGTTTTTCAGTAAGACGCAGCGCGACACTCTCCTCGTCTCTTCTAACACTGCGATGTAACTGGGTGTTACTCTTGAATTCCAAAAAAAGATCACTGAGCAAACCAGTTTAGATTTGACACCACCAACTGCTGGGGCATAGAATGTATGATTTCAGACAGTGACTCAGTGAAATGGCAGAGGAGGAAAAGATACAATCATCCCTTTTAGGACAGAGAGAAGTGATGCAACTTGAGACAAGTCAATGCAAGAACCAGTGAAGAAAACCATGGAAAACAAGTGTCAGTGTGTGCGGGACGACGGAAATTACGAGGGAGGATCGATAGGCTGAGTCGTTTAAAGGGCAACGGCTTTTTGTAAATAAAGAGAAAAATCTGTCAGAGAAATGGGCAAGACTAAGGTCGAGGAATGTTGAAGTATTGAATGGTAGGAGATTGTTTGTAGTTCAACTTAGTAGTTGGGTCGTTTCTCAGATTTCTTGCAGAACTAATGGAACTGACCAAGCTGAGGTAACATGTAGTGAACGGCGAGGCCTGCTTCGTTATCTCTGAGCCAAAATGCCACAATGTGAAACAACACCCCGACAGAGGACCTCCACCCATCTTAAACTGCAAGTGCTTAAAGGCAAATAAGCCTTGCGCTCTTTAAAGTTTTAAAGTTTGCATAACAAATGCTAAGGTATCTCATCTGAAGGAGGACACACAAAGGGTGATGATGGTCGTGTCTGTATGAGTCTGAGTTTGGCAGAAGGTGGGGGGGGGGGGTTCAAAAAGTTCTCAGCCTGAGCTGGAAACAAAGTCTGTAACTCCCATAGATAGATGTACTGTATAAAAAGGGGTGACACGCCTTGGACAGACTTAGCGTGTCAGCACATCGAGTGCACAGAGGTTGAGAACTCGAATGTGTAATTCCCAAGGTTGCGTTTTCACTCCCATCCGTTTGATTGCTTAAGTTGCCGTATAAAAATGAATGACTAATGTTGAGGCTTTGCAGAGGGATGCTCACATTTTTGGTGCAAATCCAGGAACTTTTGTTTCTTCTAACATTTTCCCTGAATTCTTACAGAACAATTAATGGGAAAACATTGATTTTGGTGCAGATCCCATTAAAAAGATGTTTGGTCATGTGAATGCGGGTTGAACAGAGGTCACCTGGGCCTCGGTTGAGGTATGCACACTCTCAACTGAACAATTAAACCCTCTGGCAGAGCGAAGTGACCTGGCAGGGGGGAGTTGAAGCTGGAGACGCACCAACACTAATAAACCAGACGCTACACAAACAGTTGTGACAGTCGAGAGTGGTTAAAAATGATATGCTGAGAGAAATTTGGCTGAGTCATGCCGGGAGCCAACGGCTTCCTTGTCAAGTGACACCGTCGTCAAAGTAAATCAATGTTTAGTGCTTGAGAATGATGGACGTGCACTTCTGCAGATGAAGAGGATGCGCTTGTATCCGTGCTGTCATTAAGTACTTATCAACATCCACCTCCAACCCACATCAGCATCCGTCTACATAAGCTCTCTCTTTGGGGAAAAAAAAAAAAAGAAAAAGGGTTTTGGCACCATGATTGAAAAATGGCCACCTCGCACTCAACGACTCCTCCGGGGTCCTTAGAAGCCAACGGGATGATTTCCTGTTGATGATGTGAGTAACTGTAAGTAAGTGACAGGCGAGGATAGGTTTCCGCATCCACGGTGAGCAGGTCCGCTTCGCTGTAATGGTTTGGGGTGGGTGGGGGTGAGGTGGGGGGATGGGGGCGATGGGGGAGTGCATGGACAGACTTGCTTTTACCCTGGTTGATGGCTCCCCAGGGACGAGGGGAAATGACCGAGTGATGTGGTATATAATGTACGTGTGGGTGTGCTTGCTCTGTGTTTGGGGGCATTAGAGATATTTATGGTTACAGTGGCTGTGGTCGACCGGAGCGCAGATAAGAGCTTCACGGGAGATGATACGTCTTAACGCGTATTCACGTCAATGTCTGGAAAATGGGGTTTGATGATTGATGAGTCTGCAATTATTTGCAGCAGGAAGTAGACGGACCTCAGAAGAATCCATCCACTCATCTAAAAATGCGTTTCGATATGTTAGATCATGGGGAAAAGTCGTTTTATATCACATGGAACCACGCGATTGACACAAAAGCTGTAGTACCACTGTTTAGCCACTATGTCATTGGAAAGCTCGGCATCTATGGGTCACGTTGAATTCACAAAAATATCCACATCCGGGAAAAAGAGTGAAAATACTGTACATTGAGTGTTTGAGATACGTCAGGGGTGTCAAACATACTGGCCAAAACCGCCCAGACAGATGAAGACATGAACTGGTATCTTTCAATGAAAATGTACCGCCGTGTGTCCACTAGGGGTCGCATATAGCACGCAAAACTGTGAAAAAGGTAGTTTAGCTAGTTCAAGATCAACTGTTACATCGAGTAGATAGCGGTGACATAAGTCTATAGGTCTGTATCTGCTGGCATCTGTCCTTGTATCGTGTAGATAACTTATCGCTACTTCCTGTTTATATAGGTCAATAAGACCTCGTGTCTTTGTGTCCTTCACAGTTCAGTACCCGTCAGTGTCGCCCACCCCCGATCTGGCCACCTCCATGCCCACCTACGAGAACTTCTCGCCGTATGAACCTCCGCCCGAGGGCCCCACCGACAAGACCGCCACCACCACCAACGGAGACTCCCAAGAGCGGCTGTACCAGGGTCTGAACGACAAACTCATCCCCATCTACTGCTCCATCCTGGCGGCGGTGGTGGTGGGACTGGTGGCCTTCATCATCTTCAAGAGGTGAGGAAAGAGGGTATGTGATGCTGCCTGGGTTCTGTTGAAGCCAAAATAGTGTCACAGGACTTTTCTTTGTTCCTGTTTCCCGTGTCTGCTGAGTGTCACCGCTCCTCGTCAGCACCCAAAGAAGCATTTACAGAAAACATTGAAGTTCAGCAGCAGAGAGGAAGAGGAAGGGGGGAAGTTGTCCTCATTACAAATGCATGTGGACAACAAAACACTATCAGATTTGGAGTTTCCGCAGTTTCATATTTAATGGAATCATCTGCTGCCTTTCTGGATCAGAGTGCGCTGTTGCTCCGCGGGTCACAATGTGGTCTCGCGTTTACAGCCCCGGAGTGCTCGACTCTACCCAGGCATCCCGCTGTCAGTCCATTAAATATTGAATGCGCAATATGTAGATTCGCTCGTGTTGGATACGAAGATCAAATCTGAACTGAGGAGGCAGAGTTTGAACCGTCTCGCCCCAGCTGCCTTTGACTGATTTAGTAGGTCGCAGACCTGTTTTCAGTGGGTTGTGCGCCTTTGACAGGCAACACAAAAAAAAACGTTTTTATCCATCGGAGTGCAGTCTACTCGCACTCCTCAACAGTAGGTGGTGGTAGAGAAGAGTTTGAGAGTTGTTTCTTGATTTGGGTCGCGATCCGTCGTTAAGCGGCGACGGTGCCTCCTGAAGCCAGACCAGTTGAGAACCCCTGCTCTATAAGGACGCAAGCTACTGCAACTCTGTAGCTAAAGAAGTCGTGTGGGTCGAAAACTTTGACTCGAAGACTAAATGTAGATGTAGCCTGTATCCGTGTTGATCCATTTCCATTTCCATCATCACCAAGTATTATTCATTGTCCTCCTTATCCCTCATCGTGATCTCCGTCCTCTGACTCATTCCCACTCAGGTGGAACAGCTGCAAGCAGAACAAACAAGCTGCCAACAACTGCACCGCCAACCAGAACCAGACGCCATCGCCCGAGGGGGAGAAGCTGCACAGTGACAGTGGCATTTCTGTGGACAGCCAGAGTCTCCAGGAGCAGCAGGGTCAGACTCAGACACACACAGGTAACACTGCAACACCTGGACCTGCACAGAGGCCACGCCCCTCCACGCCACGAAACGTGATAACCACAATCTATCTAACTGTTCAAAACCTCAATTGGGCGTGAGCACATTTCGGCACCAGTGTTCATCTGGGATTGTATTTCTCTGCTAATGATTTTTCTTCATAATCCAAATATAAGTCTGATTGATGGCAAGATTGGAACTGGAGTTCCAGGGAACAAACTGAACCTTTAAAACTGTCCCACCGCGTCAGAGAAAGAATTCTCCCTCAGGAATGAACAAGCCATCTGGTGAAGCTTCTGCAGCTCCGCCTTCAATTCAGACTTACTGTAGCAAATCAGCAAACAAGGATTACAACACTGACATGTTTGTTTTTGCTTGACAGCTCGTTTCCAGGAGTTCCCAGTCCTGCCCCTGACAAACCAGTTTGAGAGAGTATGGTTATAAATCACACGTGTGCAAAGATAAAGTTGAAGAGAGAAACTAAAGGTGTGAGGCCCAGAAAGAAAAACAGGCCGAGGAGAAATTCTTGTAAATGTGTCACGTGGGGGACGTTATTTGTTATCGTTAGTGTCGTTGTTGTTGGCTTAACCGCAAGACGGACTTGACGTAACTAAGCCATTTTCTAAACCGGAGGTTGAATGGAACTTGTCAAGCAGAGAATACGTATGTTTGCATGCTAATGCTTTCAAATGGCTTTCCAGTTAGAGGCCTGTAGCTAACGAGGTCTGTCGTTAGGCCGACAAGACTTCTGAAAAGTTTGATATACAATGTAAAGCAGTAGAAAAGCCAAATTGCACGTGTGCCTCATGGACGTGGTTTGTTAAGAATATCGTGCTGAAAAATAAACATGTAAGTGTCCAGGCGATCACCCGAGGTCCAACTCAACTTTTTGCTTTTGGAACCAGTGCAACGAGAACTAGAAGTTAAACCACAAAAAAAATGTCGTCTC
>JAFBJT010016378.1:9142-38554 GCA_016785325.1 Chascanopsetta lugubris | reverse complement strand
CACACACACACACACACACACACACACACACAAATACTCATACGGGCGTCCTGCAGCTTTAGTTTGGTTACGCTTAAGACTTTTTAGGAGGGGTTGAATGTCAATTTATAAACGTTACGACCAGTTTAATCAGTCCACTAATTCATTTGACCTACGCGAGTGATTTGTCGTCACCATCTTAACACACCGCAGTAAATCAATATACTATACTTTCCCACAGATCTGTGTGGTGCATGCTGGTGTCAGGGGGGCACAGACATTCTGGGGACACGGGACCCTGCTGTCAGACTCTGCCTGGTGTCACACAACAGCGCAAAGTCGTCTCTGTCTTTATTTGGCTCAAACTGAGTGTGTTGACAGGATGTGGTCGGGTGTGCTAATGTGTTCTCAGCCCTGAGACAAACACACCACACACTGCCAAGAGATCGCCCACCTGGGTCGGGATAGGGACTTTGTGTGCCTGCGTGTGTGTGTGTGTGTGTGTGTGTGTGTGTGTGTGTGTGTGTAATGAAATGATGCAGTGCATACCAAACCCTCCTTACCTTAAAGGAGGTATGTTTCCTTTTACTGTTTTGAAGTAACATCATCCTAAGGACATCAGTATATTGCTATCAAGATATACGGGTCTGGCCACCTTGTAATACCACATTTTCACCACTAGAGTGAGTCATGAGCCGCTACAGCGCTCAGTCTCTGGCTGTGGTCCACTTGCTTCTTGGCAGTGGTTGTGTGGACAGTATCACTCACTGGTAACACTTCCTGTGCACGTCTCAAAGTGCTACCCCTCGGCCCGTGGCTTCGTACTCGCAACCTTTCTCCTAGACTGACGACATGGCATCAGTATTTTCTGTGACTGTGAACCACAGTTCAGATCTGTTATTCAGGAAAAAGTCTCAGTTTTATGTAATAAAAAAAACATGCAAGTATGAGCTTGCTTGTATGTTTACGGGATACACACAGTTACGTAACACCCCCGTCTGCTGTTTACAAGCGGAACTACGTTAATAGCACAAACAGCTCCTTTAACCGGGACCCTGGAAATGATGTTTAGCCTCATTAGCTCCAAAGTTTGGTCCCCAAGTGGTGAGCGAGTCCTGAAATGTTTCAGCGTTTGCATATGCTAAAAAAGTCGTGATGATGAAACGAAATAAACACACGCAGGCGCAGCAGTCGATCCCGACAAAGACATAGAAGATGCATGAACATGTGTACAGCCCCACGCAGTTCATCAGTCACATCCAATTAAATTCCGTACAGTTGCCCATTAACTTTGATCCACAGAAACAGAATGGACTTATGAATTCTTTATTTGGCTCCAGCGAGGAGCAGAGACGAAGCTTTTTCAGCGACAAAACCCACAGATGCAGTTGACAGGAGAGGTTTTTTTTTTAAGCAGCTGAAATATGCATGGGCTGATGCATTAATGAGAATATTCAAAGCGAGTCAAGCTTTTATCTAACGGAGTATTAGTCACTTCCACGAGCAGCCGGCTCACAGGAGATGACAACACCAGTTGTCCCAGCTTTGGATTCCACAGGCCGCTCGCTCGCTCGCTCTCTCTCCCTCCCTCTCTCTCTCTGTCTCTCTCTCTCTCTCTCTCTCTCTCTCTCTAAAGAAAGCGACGCCACTGTTTTCCTGGCGCGCCAGCAGGATATATACGTAGATGGTGGGAAATGAAACGAGAGATTTATAATTCATCTGAGGCCATGTTTTCAGATGCCTCCCTTGATTCCACAATAGACCATTAGTCACACATTTTGTTGCTGGATCGACCACCGCCTCATCAAGGCGATGTCACAGAGAAACAAAGCCTGGTTCCAAATCAGCCGCACTGAGCCTTTAATTGGTGTGAAGAGAAAGGAGGGCAGTCTCTGTTCTTTTGGTGGATTATTGTGGACTGAACCACAGGCACCGGGGAAAGCACGGTGCTGATTACAGCTCCCAGCGGAGCTGAGGAAAGGCTCAGCTAATGCAAAACTACGTAATATCATCAACACTGATTTCACCCTCAGACAATTCACCGTAATAGCTGAGCCTTTGTGGAGCGTAATGTTCAATATTTCTTGATACTCTGTCAGGGAATCGAAAAGCGGGGCTGAAGTTTATGGCGCTGTCGCGTTGTTTTGCATTATATCACAACATCCATCCACGCCCCCCTGACAGTATATCCATTTGTGCTGTTCAGGGTCTTGGGGAAGTCGCAGCCCATCGTGCATTCAGATAAAATCGGGGTATAACACGGAGGGACTGCTGGATGCGTTACAGGGGGCAACAGTACGTGTCGCATCCGTCACTGATATTGTGTGGGGCTCGCGTTCATTTGTCAAAGTTTAATATTCTTTTCTTATCCCGAGCTTCATCGTATGTTTGATATAAAGCGTCGAAATCTGAAGTGGAGGCCAAATAAAGCATGATCAGGTTGTCAAGGAGCGATGAATGGCAGAGCAGCACGTAGCAATGTAAATACTTTCAAGGACATCGATATACTGCTATAAACACCAGTCTTGCCACCTCATAATACCATTTTTTCATGTCGAGTCATGAGCTGCTCCGGCACTCGGTCCGCCTGTTGTCTACACTGGCTGTGGTCCACTAATATCTCTCCGTGGACACAAGCCGACACTCGTGTCAATGCGATGTCAACACTTTCACGGACATCAGTCTATTGCTATTCTTACAACACTAAATGCTGGTCTGGCTGCCTTGTAATACCAGCTTTTCACCACTAGAGCGAGTGGTGAGCTGCTACCGTTTGTTGTCTACACTTGCTTCTTAGTGGGAGCTGTGTGGACAATATCACATGCAAGTAAAATCCTCACACCATATTTCATAAGTGCATGTTTCAAAGTAATATCTGTCTGTGACGCGCGTGTCGACGCGATGTAAACACAGTCACGAACCAGTGGAGTTCCCATGAACCGATTCTGCTCCCAGTCTCGGTCCTGCAGAGTATTTGTGGCCCACTGATCTGAGGACTCTCTGCAGGACGCGTCTGAAAAAACGGCTTTTTGCCGAGTCAGCATAGTTTCGGAGGTTGTTGTGATGGAGCGGGGTGGGTGGAGGGGGGGGGGGGGGGGGGGGGCGGGGGGGCCCGGGGGGGGGGGGGGGGGGGGGGGGGGGGGGGGGGGGGGGGGGGGGGGGGGGGGCAGCTGACCGTGGCTCCCGCAGAGCAAACTCACCGCTCACGGTAATGAGATGGACTCTGGCTGGAAGATGTAAAGCAGCGGAAGTTCAACAGTGAGTGGGATGTTTTCCCCCCCGTCAGGAGGTGGAACAGCAGCTCAGCGCTGTTTGCACAGAACAGTCTGACGTGTTGTCAGCGCAAAGAACGAGTGAGCAGACTTTCGCTTCCTGTCCTGTCCGTGCTCAAAGTGATAAGTGCAGTGAACGCGCTGAAGCTGACGCGTGGGGTCGTCTGCTGCCGAGCCAACGCGCAGCCCCGTCGGTTGGCATCCATCCCTGAAGGATACGCACGGTGACGTCACCTTTATTCATTTTTGCTTAATTGCGCCTGGATGTCGGGCGCATAGACGGTCCGTCCGGATTCTGACAAGCACCCGACCTTCGTGGCCTGACTTCACACGGGATGGAGGTCTGTCACAGGTCGTGTTCAAATCAGATACAGAGTCAATCTTACTTCACAGAGGAAACCGACTGAACTCCACACAACTCAATATTCCCTCGCTGTGACCGAGCGGAGCCTTGCCCCAACTATCACAGCCGCTCATTCCATGAACTGGAAACACAAAAGAGATTTGCTCCACCTGTGGCGAAACAGTGGTGATGGAGAACACCCCCCACGCAGCCACTCGGAGTTTGAAATGGAGGCTAACAGACGAGGGGTCTTTATCACCTGCTTGCAACAGACTGAACAAACTGGCTAATGATGTGTATTAAGGAACACCTGCGGGGCTCTGTCATCTGGCAGCACCTGTTGGTCTGGATCCAGGGGAGGGGGGGGGGCGGGCAGCAGACAGGACGTAGGGGGGGGGGGGGGGGGGGGGGGGGGCAGCAGACTGGACTCAGACCATGGGGCAAACGGACTAAAGGTGAACACTTCTCAACACTCCATATTGCCTTGGAAAGGTACAATATGTGAGATTCAAGTGAATTATTTCCATTTGTATTTGCAAAAATAAACATAAAAGGATTAAACTAGTATTCTTTATGAGCGTGTCATCTGAAGATGAAGCCTTTAAAACCCTATAAACAACCCTTTATATTTACAAAGACCATCAGGTTGAACCATGTTTTTACAATATGGACGAACCAAACCCCTTGTGATTGGAGCTTCTCCCGCCACATGCAACTTCACCACTAAATATCCCGAAATCCTACACACTGTGCCTTTAAACAGTTATGCGCAAAAATGCTATGCATGACTTTCAACTACTAAGAAGTAGGTAGTAGTGTTTGTCAGTAGCACTGCTTATGCTTCCCTGAATTCCGTGTCAACAAATGAAGAATACTAGAAAGTGCCGGGGAACCTGAACATGGTGTTTCTCAGCTGCTCAAGTCTTTTCTGCTCGTTCCCTTTTCAAGCTCCAGCCAAACATTAGAAATGAGTAGATTACAGGGGTTACAAGTTGTTGTTCTTTTAAACTAAAATGCTGAGTGGCCAGGGGCATGGGAACAAATCTTAAAGTAAGCAGAAAACACAATAGAACGACGGTGGTCCCTTTAGCCGTGGAGAATGTGAAGAATGCTGAGGTGAAATCTAAACTCCTTAGAAGAAATAAGGGAAAGAAAAAATAAACCTTTGCAGAAATGAAAGTGGAGATGAGAGAGTGGCGCTGCAATTAAACTTTATTGAGGGCACGCGGAATGAATGAGATGCTCAACGCGAGCGTCCTCAATAAAGTATAATCCAGCGTTCGTTTATTTTTGCCTTCGTGGTGAGATTCTCACTTTTGTACTGAGAACAGAGCGGGAAGTTTGTGTTCTCGCACCTTTATACATAGCGCGCTCCAACTGGCGGACGGGGACGCACGTGGCCACGCCTTCCAATTGGGGCGCCAAGTCGAGGAAAGTGGCGACCGAACCACAGGAACGACTGACGGGAGCAACAACAGGAGCGAGCCGACTCACCAGTGTCCGTTCTCCGCCTCCTCCAGAAACTGGACCAGGTCACTGGACTCCAGTGGGACGTCCCGGGCTTCACGGGAGTCGTACGTCAGCTGCACCCGGAAACGACCGCCGCCGCCCTGCAGGAACACAAGACTCGGTCAAACGCCCAGTCAAGGTTCTTTCAAGTCCCCAAAACAAGTCTGCAGATGTAACTGACCACAGAGCATCGTGAAGAGCGCTCACCCTGTTGCGAATTCTGGGGACCGTAATCTGATCAGATGTTCTCAAGAGTTCTACCTGACAACACATTGTGTGTTTCACTGAAACATTGTTATCTTCAAGTTGCATCCTCACAGTTTCCTTCCCGCTGACAAACGCACACATGTTGCATTGCATTTCATCGTGTTTGTCAAGGAAGGAAATATGATCTTAATCTGCCTTTCCGGGGTTGTGGCACAAAACAACAAGGTTAAAAGGTGCAATGTGTGATATTTATACGGATATAAACAGGATATGATATTCAAAAGAATGTTTGCATCAACACAATTTGATCTTTTGGTTTGCATTATACCACCACTTTATTATCATTAGAGTTATGTGGGTGAGTTCTTAGAGCAGGGCAGGCCGTAACCTTTTGACCTCTGACCCCAAAACATGACAAAAACTCAGTCCTGAATTTGAACAGATTCTCTCCACAGATGCTGGAGATTTAATTCCGACCACCAAAATACAGGACACCTGTTGACACCAGCGTCTCACCAGTTTCTCCATTTCACCAAGAGCGAACAGTGAGTCAAGTTTGAAAGAACGTTCCCACGAACGTGCGCCGCCACGGCATCGTCGGTGCGCTGCCTGCGTGGCATCACATGGATTCTAATGAAGGCAGAAAGCCTGTCTTACCCAGTAGACCCGGGCGGATGTAACCCTCCCCACCTCTTTCATCTCCCCTCCCTCATTTCTTAAATGTCAGGTTGTCAGTGCTCGCTGCTAACAAGGCACACATCCGTGGGCAGTAATTAAGCAGGGGAGGGGTCGTCTTTACGGGGGTTTGGATGGGGATTCCGTTGGGAACGAGAGGGAGAATGATCGCAGAGGAAATGAAGGATGAGGGGGGGAAGGGTGGGGGGTTGGGGGGGGGGGAGCTGCAGAGGGAGCATAGAGTGACGATCAAGGGATGTCAAAGATTCTGATGTGACCCTGCAGGACGTCGAACGCGCCGAGTCGATCTGCGTTTAGAAAAGGTTCTTTCGCGATGTCGGGTGTCTCCATCTCGCAGCCGTCTCTGTTTGGGGGCGCGCATCAAGACCACTCCACAGACGAAACAGACATTTCAGTTGAGCTCTCGAACGCTACCTACGTTTTTTTGGTTGCCTTCGTCCTCCGAGGAGTTGGAGGATTCCTCTGCACTGGAGGGGATGGTCTCAAAGTCCTCCGTGTCCATGGAGGGGAGGCGCCGCTGTGTCCACCCTGAAGACAGTCGATGCAAAGTGTTTAGCCTGTGTGATGTTTACAACCCGTAAACACGTCATGCTCCTCAAAGGCCTGAGTGGTCAAGGTAAGATTTGAAAACCCCGACCATACTGACTCTAGAATACTCCCATATACTTACACAGGAGACAGAGGCTACCTTGTTTTTTTTTTATGGTAGCCTAAAGGGATTATTTACAAAAACATGTTTTAATCTCATCTCCCGACAATCTAAATCACAATTGTAATATGTTTTGATGACAACAGGCCGACACTTATCTTTATTGCTTTGCGCTTTTATCTTGAATCGATTTTTATCCTTTATCGAGTTGGAAAAGGCCCAACAATAAACACGGGCGTTAAGATTAATTACAATCTCCCCCCTGTAGGGTTTGACATATTCCACTGGGAACAGTGTTTATGGACTTTTTGAAGGCAGCCCCAGGACTCAGAGCAGAACATGAGCAGTATGTGTCTCTGCAGTGCTTTGATACTGATAACTGTCACGGTGGAGATGCTCCTCATAGCCCCCCATCTCCTGCTGTGAGCTGATGCAACTTCACTCAAACACTGTCATTGTGCCTCATCCGTCCTCATGACATTTCCACAGAACCACTGATGCTTGTCTCTGTGGATTGGAGAGAAATGCTGGGCACTTGTTGTGTTTCTCTTTGAAAAGATGCCTCTTGCTGGGTTTCCATATTTCAGTCGCTCCTCAGAAAGCAACTTAAAGTGCAGCTGCACAGTGTGAGACCTCCAGGTTTGGGGTCAGTTTGCTTTCATTTCATGGACTTGTGGATCAAGCTGCCATAAAATGCCCTTTTTTTTGGTTTCGGAATTTCGTTTCTCATCTCTTGCCTATGTTGCATGAAGTGGATATTTATTTCTCAATTCCTTTTTCTCTTTAAAAGCTGCTGTCCCAACCGCCCCCCCCCCCCCCATTTCCATCCTCTGTCCGGTTCAAGTCAATGGGCTTAAAAACAATATAACAGAGGGATTCAGATGTGACGAGCAGAGTTTGCAATCAAGTGCATCAACTGGAATTTCTCACATCGGAGAAAACGGGTTGATCCTCAGAGACTCATGTTCACACCGTGTGAAGATGTAAAATGTGTTAAATTGGGTGATTAAATTAGCTCTGTTTTTGTTGTCACGACGACACGTTGTGGTGGTGTGTCTTCTTTAGCCGTAGTGTGGGAGCCTCGTGGGATGGAAGCAGCTGTGATTAACGCAAGATGTTGTGTTCGACTGAAATTATAGACTCTAAGATTAGGCCTTCACTGTTTTCTCCGTCATTCCTGAGGTGACAGCGAGAGCTGGCTCCACTTTGGAAAAAAAAACAAATTCCTCCCATCAGGCCTCTGGGTGAAAGCTACACCCTCAACATGAATGAACACGCACTGTGTGACTATTGCTGGAAGGCAACTGGAGGAGACGGAGGCGGGAGGACAGCTCTGACACGAGTAACATCACAAAACACTGGCCATTGTCTCTGCTTCACTGGTGTATTCTTTGAACAATCACAACAGAAATGGAAATACACTGATAAAAAACAGGTTTTTGTTGGGCAAAGACCTCGTTCCTTCCTGCTTGACAAACACATGTATGGAAGCTCAAATGGGCACAACCACTAAATTAAGGTGATGGAATAAAATAAAACAAAATAATCACTGAAACCAACTCATCAACAGGTAAAACTTAAATTGCTTCCACCGAAAAGACAACGACACAGATGATGAGATGGACTGTAGTCGTCCTCTGCAGTTACCTGGTTGGGAGGTGGACCTAGGGACGGTTGAGGTGCCACCAGCAGGGGGCGCAGTGTTGCAATTAATGCTCCTGCGTTTGCCAGCTACAGCCATAGCACCACGCAAAGTATCTGGGGGGAGGCCAAATGCGTGATGACATGCTTTTCATCATGATCACTCAATGACATCATGATATCCAAAGCCAAATTTAAAGGTGCAGTGTGTAAGATTTAGTGACATCTAGTGGTGAGGTTGCATGTTGTATCCATCAACTCACCCTCACCCTTCTGAGCATGCAGGAGAACCTATGATAGACTTCAGATGTCATTAAAACTCAAAATATCTGAAGTAAATCCACTCTGGGCTACTGTAAAAAAAAAACATGGCCGCCCCTGTAGAGAGGATCCGCTCCTCATGTAAATATACATTAATGGGCTCATTTAAGGGTCGTGGGAAAATAGAATGCAATTGTTTTGAAATATTTTTGGTTTTGGGAACACACTGCACCTTTAAAATGTGATGGTCTTGACAGATGAAATGAAATTCAGCCCATGTCATTAGGACAACGCAACTCATGCAGAAATGAAACTGGACTCAACACCAAGAACCCGCCACCACAACAAAACGAAACCCACAAAAGTAGATCAATCATTATCAAATCCACACTCTCTTTTGAATTGTGACACCACAAATCACGACGCAAGCAACACAAGACACAAACGCGTGCACACATGCCACACATGATCCAGAGCGGAACGACCAAACGACAGGCAGCCACACCCAGCATGCTCAGACCCCGGACATCACGTACGGTGGCTCCAAAAACCTCGTGGACCCCTTCACCCCTCCCCACGTCTGATACTGTCGATCCCATGCTGAATCAAAAGGTGGTCCCCATGTTTTCTGAAGCCACAGCGCGCGACGCGTCTGTTCACGATCGTGTACCTTCATAACCAAACGGAGTGGGATCGCTCTTTATCTCATGCCTCTTGCTCTTTGTGGCAGAGGAGAGGGGACCTGGTCGGGGGAATAACAGGCAGCCATAGCTTTCATTAGACATTAAACACTTTAACAGTTTAGTGCAGACTCTGTGGATGAGAGGCACTGCATTAGCGCTGCATTGGCTCATGGCTCACTCTAGTGGCTAAATGTGGTATTGCAAGGTGGTGGGATTGGTGCTTTCTACTTGTTCTGCTCATGTGTCCGTGAACAGAATAAAGTCAAGACTATTATTGCATAAGAATATCTATATTTAAGGTTATCTCTGAACATCTTACAGCAAAAAATTACATATAGCCCCTTTACAGATTTAGCATAGTGGCCCTTATGATCCACAGTGTGATTTGGAATGGATGGGCCTTTATTAAGATAGCGTGGACAACATGCGAGAGAGAAACAGAAACTCCGAGAGGTGATGAACTGAGTAGAAATATGTCACAGATGTTGGTGTTTTTAATTCCTCTCCCGCTTGAAGGTGAACTTCTCATCTGTATTCCTGCGGTAAATTGCACGTCCACTGCCACTTTGAATGTCACCCTGCGTTCCAAATGTCACCTTATCAAAATTCTTATTTCCTGACGCTTTTAGAAAAAAAGAATATGTGTCTACTTATTTGTGGCCTTTTTCCCTTTAACATTGTTTTGATTCCCCGGCAAAGGCTCGACTTTCTCTCTGCATCTCATAAATTTCAAGCGGAGCAATAAATGGGGAGAGGGTAATAAGAAAATGGCTTTTTTTTCCCCTCCCTCTATTCACATGTGTGTGGGTGTGTGTGTGTGTGTGTGTGTGTGTGTGTGTGTGTGTACATACAGATTCAATTTGAGTCTCTATTCTGGCCATGACTGACCTGAGAATACATTAAACCGCACCACATTGAAAGAATG
Organism: Chascanopsetta lugubris; assembly: GCA_016785325.1. NCBI lineage: Eukaryota > Metazoa > Chordata > Actinopteri > Pleuronectiformes > Bothidae > Chascanopsetta > Chascanopsetta lugubris. The sequence goes on along the minus strand of JAFBJT010016378.1, from coordinate 28,389 downwards.
TATAACGACCTGAGATATGTGTGTGAGTGAAGGGCGGACCCAATTCAAGACTGTTCTCTTGACTGTTGATTATATTTGGTAGTTTATCTTATATACACATATATATATATATATATATATATATATACCGTATATATATATATAATTTGCAGATGGGAAACAGGTCGTCCTTCAATCCATCAATTTAACCAAAATCCTACACACTGCACCTTTAACAAAAATTCAGCCCATTGCAATTCATTTTGTGTGATCTCAAAATATTTGTCTGACAAAGTCAGAGTGAATAAGAACAGAATCCGAGCAGTTTCACTTGGAGATGCAGTGTTTGGAGACCCACTTTCAGAGCCACGGTCCCAGAGTGAATCCTCTGGGGTCGGATCCTTTGCTCTGCACATTCATCAGAAGCCTCTGGTTGGAGCCCACTGCAGTCACTGCAGGTCAATACATGTCTTTACTGTTAGCTACTGCAAATTGGATTGTGTGCTGCAGCGGGGATTTGAATGCATGTCTTGATTTGAATACAAATGTTACGGCAAATATCCAACCGCGTGCAATTCAACTCCGATCAGACTTCACGCTGTGGTCGTATAGCTTTGATTATGTTGGACTTTCATGTGCTTCATCATAATCTAACTGGAGATCTTCATGCGTCCGCCCTCAGCCGCGAATGAGCTTATCACGCACGGTGCGGCGTGATAATCACTCCTGCTCTGCAAGCGTGAGCGAGCCCGAAGTGGGGAGGCGGGCGGAGTCGGGGCAGCCAATTAGGTACCTTTTGTGCGACGTGCGGCGAAGGTGGAGGAAGTGGAGGAGGCGAGAGAGGAGGTGAGAGAGAAGCGGCGGGGGACCTCCGCCTCCTTGGCAGCGGGCGCTACGGCGCCAGAGAGGGGGTCGGGGAGCGAGGCGAGGGAGGAGAGACATGGGATGGAGAGAGAAGACAATGGAGAGAGGAGGAGGAGGAGGAAGAGGATGGAGAGAAGGTGAGAGAAAAGATGACGGACAGGATAAAAGAAGGAGAAGTTACTGACCCAGTTTACTGAGGTCCACTTGATAAAGGTGGCAGCGCAACAAATATCATCATTAACTAACAATGTGCGTCGACTGAAATCTATTGGAACAACAGCAAACAAACAGTCGAAGCAAACGGGAGGACGAACGTGTAGAAAGGATGAAATATGACGCGTCGTACATGTAAACAAAAACACAACCACAACAACAAAACTGACCGAAGAGAAACAACACACCACATTCACTGGAGGTAAACCTCATGCTGCTCTCCATGGGTGTGGTCACATGTGACTGACAGCTGTCAGACGAGGGGATGGATCATTCAAAAAGCTCAGATTGCGCAGATGAGGACGTTGCGTGCGTGTAATTCCCTGAATTAGCGGCAAATGTCATCTCTGACTTCAACACAACAGGATCAATGTCAGACCATGTGTTTGAACTTCAGCCGTCTGTGATGTTGCCCTTTAAGTCGACACCGTGCATCACAGCACAGTTCAAAACATGCTGGGTATTTACAGTCATCGGCTCCAATGCAAAGCTGCGTGAAAAACGAGTTGACCGGGAGGCGCGACCGAGTGAATGCTGCGCACATTAAAGGTGCAGTGTGTGCGATTTGGTGACCTCTAGAGGTGAAGTTGCATGTGGTATCCTTCACCTCACCCTCACTCTTCTGAACATGCAGGAGAACCTATGGTAGACTTCAGTTGTCGTTAAAGCTCAAAAGGATACTTAGTATGTCCACTGTGGGCCACTGTAAAAAAAAAAACATGGCGGCCCCCCGAAGAGAGGACCCGCTCTTCATGGAAACACATTAACGGGCTCATTTAAGGGTAATGGGGGAAAACAAAACAATTAGGTGATTAGAAATTCATGAAAGTGTCAGTATGTCACCGTTTTGTAATATTTTTAGAAGTGACAAAATCTTACACACTGCACCTTTAAACAATAAGTGGGAAAAAAACTCCAGTGCGCACCGAGCCCGAGCAGCTTGAATGAGAACATAGACATCTCATTTTACTGCAACACGACAACAGAACAACCCCCCCCCCCCTTTCTCCCCTGCACACGCCTCGATGCCACCGATCGCAGCACAAACACCGGAGGTTAACGGCAGGTTGACCTCCGACCCGTTCCCACCGCTGAGCCCCAACCCAGCCGTAAACCGCGCCGGACCCGCCGAGACGCTGCGCGAATGTCAGAGCGCTCGCAAGCGGCAGGACGCCGCCGACGGACAGAGCGGCCCCCGTGGTTCCACTCCGCTCTCCAGTGATGCAAGACGCCGCACCTATCGAGCGCCCGTGCCGGGCGCTGAAGCGCGGGCGGCTGCAGCCATGCAGCACTCCTGTTAATGCGGCGTCTATTCAGCAGGAGGACACCTGCCATCGATTCTCCATTGATTTCCATCTCACGTGGCTGAGCTGCACATTCATCACTCAGAGTGGAGCTCGAGGCTGTGTGTGTATATCTAGTCTAGCTGTGTGTGTGTGTGTGTGTGTGTGTGTGTGTGTGGGGCTGCATATTGTCATTGAACCGTTTTATTGTATGCAGACCAACTGTAAGCGATTTTTGCAAAGGTCACACTTGAAACGACTGGATCTCCTGCTTATTGACAACCACAGCATGAAAAACCACAAGAGGGTGATGTCATTGCAGTTCTACGAAAACAAACAAGACACTGTGAGCGTTAAATCCACTCCACTGCCCCCTTTTTTTCCATCGGACCTCAAATCATTGGCTGCGGGGATTTGCTCCCATTGTTTATGAGGCCACAGGTCACGTGTTATCAACATTGGACGATCTCAAGTCCGTATTCACCACTGGGGAATCTACCGAGAGTCTTTCGTTGCCGCTGTGAATGAATGAACACGGTTCTCTCAAATCCGATGAACCACATTGATTCACAGAACCATCTGGAGGAGCTTTGCTGAGAACTGACAAGGTCGGAAACTTTGAAAAAGTACCTGGCCTCTGATTGGATGAACCATCTGTCCATCACTGGAGCCAATTAGTGGAACAGTGAAAACACCTCTGTGTTGCTTCTCCTTCCCTTCTGATTAAATATGTCTCAATCGACATCCATTACCTGCTTTGATCTGGATGTCAACGTGACTGTCTGAAATAACACACACGTGCACTGATGCCTGGTAACGTGTGTCATCCACATAGAGACAAACACACACGTGAGACGCCTCTGTACCCGATCTAAAATGGAAGCTGTCACAGTGAATTCATGGGAGACAGTCAGTTATCTGTCAAAAGATCCAGGAAGGTGAAAAAAGTCGCTTGGTTAGAGGAGTTGTCCTGTAACCAGAAGGTCGTAGGTTTGATTCCAGCCTTACACCCTTCCCACATGCTGAAAGAATCCTTGGGCAAGATCATTAACCCCACGTTACCCCCTTGCATGCCCCCTTCAGTCCCGTGGACTCACAATCTAATGGGGTCAGGTGCAAACCTGGCAACCCAACACCACATCAGCGGCTGACGACGCAATGCAAGATATTCTGGACAGGATCAAGGATCAAGGATCAAGGATCACCTATTGATGAGTGAAAGCCTGATCAGAGTTCTACGTGCACACAAGAGGAGTCACTTCAGCCTGATGTGAATGTAGCCACGTCTCTTAATGAGCCGCCATTGTTGTTTACACTTAGATCAGATCCTAACTGTCGTCAGACCTGTGACCCCACCCATGGCTGCATCGAGCTCCATCCCCCCCAGACAAATGAACATCGATCATCACCGGCTAGAATCTGCTTTGGAATTTTGTGTTGATCTTTTGAGCTACGACCAACAACCATTACTTTTACTTTCTTGGTTCACGGGGTTGTTGGGTCAGCCTGACTAATCAGTTGCCCCCGACATGCAAGAATGGAAAAAGTCATTATATTCCCTCAGGCTGCTCGAATTAGAAACGCTGAAAAGTCTTTGAAGTCTTTTGCCTTTGAAGCTGAGCAAAACTGAATGTAGCACTGGAGCTTCACTGAAACCTAATCTGTCCATCATGCATATTGTAGCATTGGAGCTCAATGATGAGACAGTGCTGCGCGCGCAGGCATGCAGGCACGCGCGCGCGCGCACACACACACACACACACACACACACACACACACAACTCTTACCACTGTTTGGTGATGTCAAACATCATGATGACTCCATTGCAGTTCTTGTAAACATCCAGAAACTCAGCATCCAGGGCCACATCATCTGACTACAACACACACACACACACACACACACACACACACACTCTCTAATTATAACACTGAATTAATCTCACAATAAATAAAATGGAGACATTACTCTAATGTTTTGACAATTCATATTATCTAGGGCAGCAACATCAAAAAGAATAAATCAATTATAATCAATTATTAATATATTTGGAAATGTATTTTGAAATCAAATCATCAGGTCTGGTAATAACACTGCAAGATGTCCTCTGAAGTGGGGACAGTAAAGATATTATTATGTCACTCATCTGAAAGTGTTGTTTCTCAAATTCAATGCTGAAAATGATTAAATGTAGCTTTGCTATTTCAGCTGATCATTCAGAAAATAATAATTAAATCAATATAGCACAACACTTTGATTTACACACGACAACATGACAAACAAAGTCAAAACTAGCCAGAGAAAACTGACGTTACCTTTCTTCACCAGAAGTTGCTCCTCCCACCACAAAGCCTCCTCTGACCCTCAGGGGAGGTTTCATCTCCCTGAAGATCTTCTTTCTCACATGAATTCACAGAAAACATCAGTGAAAGTTTGTTGTTTTCTCTCGCGGCTCCGCTCTGTGTATCTCTCATACGCCTGTGTTCATGTCAACTTTGGAAGCATTTAAGGAATGTAACAAAACGGTTCTACAGCTAAATGAGGACGAAAGGGACGTGGATCAAAAAGACTGGTTTAAACCTAAAATGGAATTTCAGTTAAACGCGCAGTGTGTACGATTTGGTGACATCTAGAGGTGAAGTTGCACGTTGTATCCATCACCTCACCCTCACCCTTCTGAACATGTAGGAGAACCTATGGTCGACTCCAGTTGTCAGTCAAACTCAAAGGATGTTTAATACGTTCACTTTTACTACTGTAAAAACATGGCAGCCTCCATAGAGAGGACCCGCCCCTCATGTAAATACACATTAATGAGCTCATTAAAGGGTAATGGAATAAAATAATACATTTAGGTGATTATAAATTCATGTAATTGTCAGTATGTAATCGTTTTGTAATATTTGTGACTAAAATTACCCAAATCTTACACACTGCACCTTTAATGAAAGGGCTATTGTATACAAAGCCCAACTCCAAAAAAAAAAAAAAAATTGTTCTGGGAGGATGCGCAGGGTCGGGCCTGGTTAGTACTTGGATGGGAGACCACCTGGGAGCACCAGGTGCTGTGAGCTTTTTCATCCTGCAGGGGGCACTGCTGTTGCATCACCCCCCCCCCCCCCCCCCCCCCCCCCCCGCCCCCCCCCCCCCCCCCCCCCCCACTCAAATGGACGTCAGAGCACAGTGACAAGCTTTATGAGACTGCCGTTTTGGCTCTGACTCCTTTGCGTTTCATTGGAGTATATACTTCTTCCTCCTGCAAATCCTTTCTAATTCCTTCCTAATCCGAACTCCTTTAAAGGTGCATATGCGCAAGCGTGTGAAACCAGGCCCTGGCAGAAACACACAGATTTGAAAACACACATGGCCAGGCTTTAAGGGACGGTGAATTTAGCTGGGGGAGTTGTCATCCTGGCTCCATATATGCAGTTTTAAACCCCTACTTAAATTGCATACTTTACATTTTACATTTACACCTTTTTTTCTTTTCTAAATAAACTAAGCTTTCATTATCATATTAGTGCGTGTTAAGACAATCTAACAACAGTTTAGAGGCATGTAATGAGGTAGAAACTGGAATTAAACATTAACACAATGTAAGGCAACATCAGTTGGAAAGAAGACCTCTATTCTAGGGCAGTCTCCTTTGGACGCAAAGGTTACTGGTTCGAGTCCCAGTTGGACCCTGCTGCAGTGTCACTGGCCCTGACACTGATATCCCCAATGGCCCGATGTGAACCGGTGCTCCCCAAATGCTCCCTGTTCTACAAATACAAAGCTGGAGTGCACACTACAGGTGATCTCTACACACCGGGTTGTTATACGGTCAATGTACAAACCAGCTCTAGAACGCCGCTACTTAGCTGTAGCTTGTTAGTCCGAAATGCGCTGTGAAGGTTCCAGTTATTTCCAGATGTAAGCGCGCACTCTTTGAACCACTATCTTTGGGGTGACTTCCTTCTGGAGCATCAGCTGTGTTACTCACCCGGCATAGAGGCGCACAGGTGAGCTGAGCTCATTCACGTGTGATCATCACCAGAAATGTAACACAGTAAGGTATAACTAAGTTCTTTATGAAAGGGATTAAGACATTTGTCTAAATCAAACCATAACATACAGCCGCCCTTTGAAAAAAAAATTGTTCAAAACCCTTGGAAGCACCAATTTCAGTGATCCCCCCCCGCCCCCCAACTTGTCACGCCCCCTGGACGCCACGGCGCCCTTAGCCTCCCCTGTCCTTAAAAACCCAGTGATGCCCCTCATGTGCCCCAACACCCAGATATTCACCCTCTCGGGGAGTTCGGGCAATCGAAAGAGCACCTGTAAAATGCAAGTGGATGTGCTCCGATGACATTGTTTCATTTGTTGGTACATTTATTGAACTTGGGCGAACGTTGCAGGCCGGACTGAGGAGCAGTGGTGGACAGGTGAAGCCTCACGAAGCTCCGAGTTTTTCTTTCTATTTGTGCCGAAAAAGATTCAAAAGCTTTGAAGCTTCATTCCAACTAAGAACAGGGACATCTGGTGGTCAATGGAAGTCATATCACCCTCTCAAGAGAGCAACTGCAGCAATCTCACTGTTTCATTCACATGTCAACAGTAACAGTTCAGGTGCAGCCGCATTTGTTCATTTATAATAATTAATGATTACGTCAACAGTACACATTCAAATGAATTTTCTGCTTTTTGTGAGAATACACTTAAGACTATGACCATAACGAGGTTCTTTCTGAAAAGTAGTCAGACATTTGAATAGAACAAACCATAATATCCAGCCAGAATCACTGTCGTAAGTTTTATGAACATTTCAAACCAGGAGCCTTCAAACTCTAAACGAGTGCGCTACCAACTGAGCCACTTGACTGGTGATGGGAAAAGTGTTGCTTTATTTTCATTTCGAAAGCTTCACTTGAAAACCAGACCAGTGTTTTAAATTAAAACCTTTCAAGCAAACGGTTGATCAGTTTATCCAGGTCTGGCCCATAGGCCATCATTTGCCCATCAGCGCCCTGGTGTGTGGGAGCAAAACAAAATCTGAAAAGATTATCTAAAAAATAGAAGCGTGGCTTAATTTAGCTCATTGAAGGGCGTGGCAAGAGCAGTAGAAGAGTCTTTATTAGTCCGGCAAATACAAGTCCAATGATTAAAAATGATGCATCAATTACAATTCCTGCAAATGAAAGTATGTTTTCCGTCTGAAAATAGAGGAGTGTGGCGTTAACATATAAAAGCTTCTGCTTCGAGTAAAGCGCTTTTCTACTTTACATACTTTTTCTGTTTTGGTCACGTTTCCCTAAAATCTTCAAAATCCTGGATCAGAAATGAATGAAGGGCGTGACCTTGAAACCTACAAAATGTGTCCATGTTGTAAAGACAAAAAAGAAAACCCCTTTTGATAAAGACAGCAAATCAATGGATGACTACACCCCAGCTACCATAGGAGCTGCTGTGGTTTATGAAATGAAAAATTAACATTTTGACATAGAAGCAAGATTATACTGATCGCTAAACTCTGTTAAACATCTGGTTATGGCGGGACTCTATTTACTACAGCTGAAAAAAGTCAAACCTAAAGTTACATACAAACATGCTGTAGGATAGAAAAGTCACAGATAGGTTTTATTGTGATGGGTAAGTATAAAAACGTTAGCGTGACAGAGTATTCCTACCTGTACAAATAAATATTGAATGAGCCAAGTGCTAGAAATTGTGATGTAAATAAAGAATGATTGTGCTTGCAATACTGAAAAAAGGGATAGCTTGTTTCCCATTGTTTCCAATGTTGGGACAGTCAACCTTGTTGCAGTGTCTCAAAAAAATAAAGTTGTACTGGGATTAATGTGTTGGATCCTGCCAGAAGAGAATCAACCCTTCCATTCTCAGCAGAAATCCTGGCAATATGTTTTCACAATGTTTGATGTTAACACTTGATTATTTTAGTGTATAGATGTAGATTTTTGACAATTATGGATGCATTTTAAGTCTTGTTACATAAAGGATGAAGACCCCCTTTGAAAGCAGTTAAAATATAAATGTTGACTTAAGAAATATTTCTTTATATATTTGAGCCATTTTACACAAAACTGCTCGGACATCCACACCCACAAAGATTACAACAGCACTTCTCTCTGATAAGTTTGTCAGTACCCGTGCTCGATGACCAAATATGTGAGTTCAGGAACACTAATACAATGAAGGTCAAAGGTGAAAAAGAAATTGTCTCTCTCCCTAATGACTAACCAGACTTCCCCAAAATGCTGCCAGACAAAAACTAAGACCAAATATTAAACAGAGTGCGAGACTGAGGCTCTAAATTGCAGAGGTCGTTGCCAAAAAATGAAAGAGGAACTAATAAATATAGAAAATATTTAATAGAAGATCAGTTATAGACAAAGTCAACCTTCCTTGCAAAAGTCTCCCGTGTCCTCTCTGATGTCAGATATTAACATAAACGATTAAGCCTTTATGTTGTATCAGCAACATGACGGTAACTGTTGTTCACAAAATAATTCACGCATGTCAACATACTTCCTGTGAATCTTTTTTTTTTAAAAACATTTCGTTTCGAGATTTTTATTGCGCCGCGAGTCCGACAATAGCTTACGGTAGGTACGCGCACCTTGATGTCTGCCTGAGTCTTTGCGGTGCGCTGCGAACATTTTCTTGCCATGTTCATTACTATAAATTTGGATGTATGCAGGGAAACAATGGTACAAACTTTTTCTGTTCGGACAAACACTTTATACACGAGGCCCCAGGTGCGAGCAGGCATACAGAAGCTCTCATTGCTGTGACAGAGATAACTCGAACATGCATTTGATCCATTTTCTGAATGTTTGACCAGTTTTGTTATGAAACCACCATATTATCATACATCCAACTCTTACAGTAAGAAAAAAGCAAAACAGCCCCCACACCCCCTAAAAGTGCTTATCAAGGATGCCATTTATCACATTGAGACTTTAGCATTACTTTTCGTTATTACCAGCACTACATACGTCTATTTCAGACATCAAACTTTTGAAGTCTTCCAAATTAGGATATACTATAACCAGTTGCCATCAAAATAAGAATGAAATTAAGATTTCAAAAATAATAAAGGTAATATTTTTTATTATGGCACAATGTACTGAGTCACATGGATTGAATCTTATTTATTATTCTTAGGCATATATTATTCATAAAACCGGCTCTGCATACAGTCAGGCCTAACAAAGTTTTGGAAAAATTCTGATAGAGAGTAAATTCTACTTTGCCAATGTAATTTCCTTCTGGCAGCTGAAGCGAGTTTTGGCTAAAATGTTAGTACAGAAATGAAGTCAGACGGGGTCAATGCCGAGCCAGCAATAAAATATACTGTTGAAATTTTTCCTGAGACACTGAGAAACCTAGAATACGAACAGAATAAAACGGACACATAGTGAACCAATGGGCCTTATATATGCAGATTTCCATTCCGAAGAGCTAATGTCTTAGTGGACGTTCAACCAAATCCAAGTGATATAAAAAAAAAAAAAATATCATAACTACTTCCCCTCCCCATCTGCTCTCGTCAGTGTCGGGGTGATAGGACAGTAACTAGTACCCTACTTTCTACATCAGTGCTGTAACTTCAACATATTTAGGAACTGTGAGCACTGCAGTGGGTAAGCCAGTCCTAGCCCATTGTCTAAAGGCAACGTGTTAATAGAATAGAAAAGAAATACTTTATGAATCCCAGGGATGACACTAATCACTCTCTTTCGCCCTTAAGGCTGCTGACCAATGACGGTGTCTAACCACTTCTTGTATGCCAGAGCAAAGTGCCTCTGCTCAGGGTTAGAGCAGCTGTGGAGGGTACCACCAACAAAGCTGTACTCAGAGGACAGGGTGGGGATATCAGGCAGCAGGACACCTCTCTTCAGTCGCTTATTGTCACGCTGGTCTAGGAAGGTCACTCTGTCTACTTCCATAGGTTCGATGGCGTGCTTCTGTCTGTGCACAGTTTCACCCCGGTCTGTACAGTTTTGATCGCTGACCTTGGGCAGGGCTGGGTTGCAGTTGAGAACACGGACCAATTCACTGCCTCCTTTGCTGCTGTGGTGATTCTGGTGTTCCCCTCTCCACTGTTGCCACAAGTAAAAGACATGCCTCCTGGATGGAGTGGAGACACGTCATCAGCATCTTACCATCAAAATGAACAGCACTGCACAAATACGAGACACGCCTACGCCACGGCAGAAATGTGTTCGGTGATCAGGGTGTGCACTTGGGCTTGAGAGGCCTTCGAGTCTGTTCGGGTCTGAAAAACCTGAAAAACTGTTTAAAATGGTCTGAAGGGCGTGACCATACACGGCCATCCGTAAGAAGGTGGAATAGTTCAATATGATTCACTTGGATTAGCGGCCATATCGGGCGACTGATGCAGAGGACAGTTGCTGTGAATGGCCGTTATGCACAAATGTGGCCCATTCTATACAAAAAATATAAAAAATAAAAATTGTTTCTGAAATGAACACAATTGTTTGTGTATTACATGTATTACAATTGCACGAAAATGCAAAATTGTAACTGATCCCAAACTTTAGACAGGTAGTATATATATATATATTCTATATGCGTGCGCACACACACACACACACACACACAAACGCACGCACACACACACACGATTTTCTGAAAGCAATTCAAACAAATGCTCGGTCCCGCGTACACTTGGATGCAGTTAACCTCTCAATCCTAGATCCCTAAACACATTGGTTAACAAGTGTATGAGACATTGATGAATTGATCCACCAAGTTCAAACCATTTTATTCCAATGCATAAGTGTGGACACGTCGTGGCAAGATGAAGGAAAACGGTGAAGACGCTAAATGGCATCGTTCATCTACCGAAGAGGTGAAGAGGTGACTAACAATCACGAAACTCGAGCAGCTGGGAAGCTCAGCGGAGTCACACGGTTTCGAACAGTCCACCGAGACATGACCAAGTGTGCGGCAACGGTGCCAAGCATAGATTGGCTGGATACTGCATTGTGTGTACTGCATGTACTATTGACCAGCTAGTCTACACAACAAGCCACAACAAACAGTTGTATTGTGTCATGTTTACCTCTGTAGCCTCACCTGTGACTCCACAATGTCTCATGTCCGGGGAAAGACTGGATCAGATCTGTACACAGCTCCATCTCCTGGTGGAAGAGCTGATCGACCGTGGTGAGGTTGAGTTGCTTCTCGTCCTCGCCGGCTGCCTCTCCTCCAGATGGCTCCCTATTATCTGGTATATGGCTTTGATGGCTGGTGTTGACGCAGGGGACTTTGGTGGACTGGTGCTGGGTAGAACACGTAGTGGTGGTGGAGGGTGGTGTCGAGGAGAGCTTGCTGATCAGCTCCTTGAGCAGGAACTGGCGGTAGTGGAAGCCACTGTGGTCCGACACATGCATGGTCACCCAGTGACGCACGGACGACAGCTCGTCTTGAAAAACCTGTCCGAAAACATGCCAGTGAGCACAAAGGTAACACAGTAATATATCTCAACTGGATGCTGAAAGTGTTGTCACAAGTGATGGAATTTGAGAGGGGCTAATCAATAAACTGACAAACAATGCTCGGCGTACACTTGCACAATGCCATTTTGTCTTGTGGAAAGTGGAAATCATCGTCATAGTAATGAGGATGATTTTCTCTTCTCACTCAGACCAATGACAATAACCTGAAAATGTTGTTTTGGATTCAAACGTAAACCAAAGGTAATAGAGTGAAGAACCATTCACAGCAGTAGAAGTGTTTAATCCAGCCTAATAAATAACTGAGTGGGGTGGTGTTTGCTTGTTTGAGTTTTTCCAATACAGGTGGTAAATCACTGCCAAGGCAGAGCCAGGGGCATTTTTTCTATGAAATTAACAAAACAATAGTTTACAATAAAGTTTTGTTTAGCTTGTTATAAGGTAAAGTAGAAGCTGAAATGTAATTGTTAACGGTACAAAGTGTAATTACCCTCAATTTTTAAAAATAATTTATTGAATCACCCTTAGTAGATTTACGCAACTCACTCAAATACAAAATGAAACCCTTCTACTATTCTACTATTACTATTATGAAAAAAAAAACCGTTTCATTACAGCAAAACACAGGATTGGACAAGAAAATCACAATTAACTTGAAGTAAGTTCGTCAGGTATCAAGAGCCTGTCAACAGAGGGACACTTTCAACTCAAAGAAGCATCTGCAAGCTAACCACTGGAGGAGGGAAATGTCACCAGCAGCAGCAGTGTTGTAGACCCTAAACAGCGATGTGATTGGATGTTAGGCCATTTTATCTTGACAATAAAACATGTCTAAGGAAACATGAGGAAAAGAAATCACATTATGTTTTGAGTTTCTTCTCCCAAAAGGTAATGTTGTTCGATTCCTGTGATTTTGTCGAGTACTGAGGTAGACAGAGACAAAAGCAGACAGGCAGACAGACAGACCGATAGATGGATCGCCGATAGATGAGTGTTTGATATGTAAGAAAAGGCTTCCATCTTGCCAAACTGTTCCATAGCCGAGATATGAAAATAATCTGTATAACCTGTGAAATTGCAAGAAATTCCCGTTTCCCCTTTGTCATCTGTCGTCATACGGTTCTGAGGCATGCGGAAGATGTCGTAACTGGCCAGCGAGATCACTTATTATTCCGTTAATAAAACTCTCACTGCAGTCTACACTGTAGGAGATATAGAAAATTAGATTTGGTGGGCTGGTGTAAATCTCTGCCCCGACCATTCAAAACAAAAATGACCAATGTCACCCAAAAGAAAAGCACAATTACAGAGAGAACATGTTTTGGTCTGTAACATGCATTACTTACATTGTGGATATACAAAACCACATATCCACACATTCAGTGAGTCCTGCCAAATCTGTCGACAAAGGCCCACCCATTTACGCCTTCATATTTTGATTAGCAAAATCTCAAAATATGCTAAACATTCAAACTTCTCCTCGAATTTTCATTGGATTGGCACAAAACTGTGTACATACAATCTATGGAACCTTGTGACAAAATTTTGAGCAAAGAATTTGGACATTCCAAACAGTACTTCAGTTGAGAATGAACATCCTCCTGTCATTTTGCTAACAGGAAGTACATCTTTGTTTAGCAACTATTGGTCCGATTACATTCAAACTTACCGTACCAGTAGTTTGTAATAACTGTGCAAAAAAATGACATCTGTCAACTACAAGGTGGCACTATTACAGAAAATTCCACATTGTTAATTGCACACATACAATACCAGATACCAATATGTTCTACAGGTCCACCTGAATCTTGTGACATATGACACACCCATTTTAAGGGGTAGTTTGTACAAATGTAGTAGTATTATATTATTATAGCTCTATAAAGGTAGTGTATACATTGAGGAGTGAAGATATGGTGTAAGGAATGTAATCGTACTTACACTGAAGATATAACATTCGCATTAAAGTTGCTGTAATAAGATATAATGTTTGCATTGGGCAATTAATTTGTATCCATTAACGTAGTTATACATAAGTTAGTCCATTGGATGTGCTGGATACCAGGGTGTACCAAGCTTGCTTTTTGGAAAAGCTAGGCTTACATTTCTGTTTTTCACTCCATTGGAATGTACTTAGAGTGTGGTATATTTTACCATTACATACATTTAGTTTAGAGGTCAAAATGTAATACTTTAAAAAAAAAAATACAGCGAGAAGCTGCCAGGAGATAATGTTTTTTTTTTTTAAGTCATGGTTTTTTTAAAAGTCATGGTGAAAAAGAGTAAAGCAGAGTAAAGAAATAATAACACATTAAAGAGATACCGGCTTGGGAATCAATCATAGAGGACTGTGGAAGAGAGGTGGAGACTGAGAAAAGAGGCGGACGGAGACACTGGTTCACAAGGATAAAAGCAGGTAACAGAGATAGTGATTTTCAGAACACCCTGGGGTTTCTCACCGTTTGATTGATTTTGATGACCTTCTTCAACTGAAAACAAGCGTTTTGTTACTTCGCACTCGACTCTGCTGGAATCCTCGAGCCTCATTCCATCTACAAGACCTCTACGCACAAAGATCTTTGCCTACACTGACATATCCTGAGAAGAACGAAAATGTACAAAAACAGTCACCGTATAAAGAAAGAAAAAATCGCTCACTACCACCGCTTCGCCCTCTGTTCCCCGTGATACTTCACGAATCTTATCGTTATTAATAAACTGGCCGACTGTCCCGTCGCATCCAGCGGGAGATTGCTGCACCTGTTGCGATTATAATTTTGTGCCTTGGAGGACGACCATAGTGCCCAGAAGCTCTGGGTCTCCTCCTCCGTCCACCGCTGTTTAATCTTGTTCATCATCATGATTGTTATCATATCACACTGACAGCTGCGTTATGGATTTTTAAACGTGGCAATCTGTGTGTTTACAAAGATAGACAATATACCGGCCCTACCCTCTGACATGTTGGTACTGGGCTGTAGACCGGCAACGAGTTGGTGTTGAAAGACATTCACTCTAACCACTTATCTAAAGCCGCTTATTGCAGAAACTGGCAGGAAGTTCACTTCTAGAAAGGAGCTGAGAGGTCCCAAATTCATTCCCTGTGGCAGAAATAAATAGCAGAAAAAAAAAATACAATTGCAAAACTATATTGTGCAGAAAAAAGCTGAATGGGTGAATTAAAGGCCCGAATGAGCTGGATCTTCTGATCTATGAGGGGCTGAACTTGGTTGAGCAATGTAGGAAGAGATGAAATATGAAGCTGGATGAAGCTGCACAAGGGAGTTGATCTTACGAATTTCAAGTTGCAAAAGAAGGGATAAGTGGGATTTGAATCCAGGTGTGCTCTGTATATGCAGAACTTCACGATGCATTTCCTATGGCAGGAATATTCCAGAAAAAAATAACTAAATATTGCTCGTCAGAATCCATGCTAATAATTAGAAACAGGGTCTCAATAGGGCGATTCAAACTTGTTCAAAACATTTTCATGTACCAAAATAGCACTGAGGCTTTGGGCAAATGTGAAACTAATTGGCCACACAAAAATAAATCATGGCACTGATACAACATAAATGTTCATCATTTTCTGTATATGAATGTCCATCCTCAGAGGACACGTAGGAGACTTATTATTCACTGTCACCAATTGAGTCTGAATTCCTGATTATTGAGAACAATAGAAAGAAAAAAGTGAAATACATCCCTCTCAACAGAATGTGACACCGCAATGTGATCACACAGAGTCCAGCTGCAGTGAAGCACACATCCATCTGACGTGTGAAACAAAAACAGCGATGAAAGGATCATATTTCGATTCAATTAAAACGGAATATATCCAAAATGTTTTCAGAGTGGCAATTAAATATCCAAAATGCATTTCCCCATCTTCCCCGTCACAGTCATGCAACCCCTCTACCCCGATGCGGGTTGGTTTAGCCTCTCCACCGCTCAAATCCTCGACTGCACGTGTCAAACTCCAACTGCCAAATCTGGCGTGCGAGATAACATCAAATGTCTATTACAGCTGACTTGCCGATACAAAGCGCACATGCCGCTAATACCACAAATCCCAAAATGTACTACTGGCGCGCAGGCTGATGTGCAGAAAAAAAGTGAATATTGCAAAAATGATCAGTTACCAAAAGGTCCTGAACAAGCTGAATGTTTTAATGTTTGAAGAGTTGAAATCGGTCACAAAATGTAGGCATAGATAGGTGCGGAGAAACGGCGGAGACAAATGAGATCATACCAATAAAGAACAGGATCTCAGCTGTGTGGATGCTTGTCAGCATTCACACTCATCAGAAAGGTACCATGTCGGTCCTACCTTGACATTGCCTTTAGCCATGTGCTGAAGCACCCAAATGCGGTGAGACCAGGCATTGTAGTTGCTGGAATAGCGGCAGGCTGCATCAGCGCACACCTTGATTTCTTGATGCAGAGTCCTGGACAGATGGTCACAAAGCTCCTGGCTCCTTTCAACATTGGCCTGTGCTTCTTCACCCTGTTGCTGTTTCGTGTTGTAGCCGTCAGTAGATAACTGATGGAGGATCTGCTGTAGCACCCAACGTCTGCGGGAAGACATTTCAAATTTTCATTCACAAACACTGACAACTCACAATTTGTCCCACGCACGGGCTCCACAATGTGAGTGACACCCTCCGTTCTCAGACCCTCAACCCCCGCAAGAGACCATCGCAAGAGAAGAAGGAAAAACTACCGTTTGATTGACGAGTCACCTGTTGTACAGTTACTTAACGGATTGGTAAAGACTTTTCACGTCCGTATCTGAACAACAAAGTTACATTTTCAAATGATGGGATTTATCGAAATTGGCAAGTGGTAATAATTTGTATCGACATTTGATATTATTGATGACTATTCAAAGCAATTGTAGTTTAGTGTATTCACCTGGTAACAGAAACATTTATACAGGGCAACACTTTGTTCTAAAAGAACATGGGGAAATTAGGGTTTGGTATATTGCGCAACCATACTTTAGCATGTGTATAGGGATGGGGAGGACTGGCATTAAGGAACTGAGCTTCTTGTTAGAGCTGGGATTTCCAACCTTTCTGACGACACGGATCTGATAGCAGCAGTCATATATCGGGGAGGGGTAGTACACACCTTATTTTAATGTATATTAATGTTATGGTGAGATACATGAGGCACAGTGAAAGTATGATGAACGACAGAGGAAAACACTCTCACCAATAGGGTGGTGTTAAGAGTGAGTAAGAGGTACAGTGAGTTTGTAATATCCAGTCTTATGTGAAGCCTCGTCAGAGCTGAAGTTATGTCTTCAGTATGTCACCCAAGTATGTGGGTGGGAAGAGCAACAATGTCCAGAACATTTTTTGTCTTTAATCCAGTTGCTTATTCCAATTGTTTTCAAATGTTCCTTCGTTAAAGGAACAACAGCCCAGAAAGGTTTCATATGTGGAGTTCAGTGATCACATGTAAAATACATTCCTGAACCTTGCATCCTTAATCTGTCGAACCAGGATGACACCAAAACCTCAATGCCTGGGACAGAGTAGGATGTAAAGTCTTTCGTCCTCCATCATGTTTTAAAATGTAATTAGTTTGTCCTCTTTTGCTGATGTGAGAGATGATGGCTTGGAAGAAGCCATATCTCACAGGCAAGTGCTCAGGTGGTCCTTAATCAGAGTTTTTGTCCAAGAAGGAAATATGGACAAAAAAGCAATCTTTTACTGACCAGTCTGTAAAATAAAATTGACCAGACAAACTGCATGCACATCACTGACCCACCAGTGGTCAGTAAACATTTTAAATTTCATATCTACATTTTTTAAATAGGATTGATAAAACCATTTCCAAGTTTAAACATCAAAAGAAAATAAAGTGTGCCTTGGAATAAAATAATTGCAGTTTTTAAGAAAAATAAACTACAACAACAATGCACTTAATATATATATATTTAAATCACATGCACCTTCTTGTGTCCAACTGGGTTTTGTAAAGGATTTTTGGGGATAGAAAGTATGAAGTAAAATTGTGTTTTAGTAGACAAGTAGATAACAAACAGTACATATACGTATACAGTAAATATAAACATACATCCAAAATATATTTGGAAAACTAAGGGGATGAAAAGAATGTATGTGTTGTATGTTTCAAACTATGCACTGCAGTAGATGTGTTAGAAAGCAGACAAGTTCAGCTCATTGAAACAGAAAATAATTGTTCAGTTGGAATATTGACTGTTGTCATTAAAAGATTAAAATAAGATCGGCAGCAGCTGTGGAATGGGACTCGGACAAAAACGAAACCATATAACCCTAAAGAAATGAGAGGAGAGTTCATTCAAGCATATGGAATAATTAAACAATGTTTATTAATACACGCACTACAAGACATGACCGGATGTTTTGAAAACAACAGGAAGTTTGAGTCTTATGTCATTCTGTGCTAGTGACCTTTGAAGGACATCTGATCACTGAAGGGGCTCATGGAAAGCAGGGTTTTTACATTATCTGATTACAGAGGTGTATGTAAACCCTGATATCTGATCATTACAGTTACTGATTACTCCCAGTTATCTGATTTCTACCGTCAGGTAGACGGGCTCACTGACTCACAAACAGTCAACACCAGGAAGAAGAGATGGCAGAAACACCCACCATGCTTGTGGGCTTGTCATTAAGGGTATCAAAGAAATATATGTGGAAGATGTGGCTCAAATGTGTTTGAGCTGAATGATTTAATACGATATATTTGCTATATTATGATCATACATTATACGTTTCACGTTACCTCAAACGTTTTTGTAGAGGCACGAACATTTACTGGCAAAGGACTTTTTTATACATTAAGAAATTGATGCAGAAATGTTCAAATTGGGTCTGGTCTCTCTCTTCCCCTCACGTTCTGTTGTCTTCCCTTTCCTTCCCACTCATCGACTGTTCCCCACAACTGTGTTCATTCCAACTGATAGAGTATGGTTTTGCTGGGGATTCATTTCAATTAATGAAATAGTTTTCCCTCTCCACACGTTCCAATGCTTGCGAGTGAAAACCTTTCCATTTTCCTGCAATTTAAAGGTCTGATCATTTTGTGAATTGCCTTGAGATAATGTGTGTATGACTTCACACTGAGTCTATCAAACTGAATTAAACTGAATTGAAGGTCTGAACGTTAACATGTACCTTGAACTCTATCAAACTATTATTTTCACGTCATATCATATTTAATTTCATATATTTTTATTCAATATATCTATGTTTACATGTATATGTATTATTAGTTCCTTATTTCAATTGTTTTCTAATTTTCCTTAAAAAAAAAAGAAAAGAAAAAAAAAGAACAGGCTTGTTTAATATGTGGATGACAGTTGTTCAGTGATCACATGTAAAAAAACATTTCTGAAGCTTGCATCCCTCATCTGTCAAACCA
>JAFBJT010016354.1:19974-57848 GCA_016785325.1 Chascanopsetta lugubris | reverse complement strand
GAAAAAAAAATAATAAACTAAAGAAATAAATAACTGAAACTAAAAAAAGAGATTTTTTTTTAAAGGGGGGGGGGGGCAGATAATGCTCATCTGCTGAGATCACAATGTGTGATGATCTATTAAAGGGGCAGTGTGTGAGATGATGATCATTTTTGGTCACTTCTGAAAAAAATGTTACAAAACCTTTACAGGGTGAGATTTTCATGGAATTTATCAACGACCTCAAGGCATCATGTTTGACCATTAATGAGCCCATTAATGTTGATTTGCACGAAGAGTGGGTCGTCTGTCCGGGGCGGCCATGTTTTGAGTAGAAGTGGATGTACTAAACATCTTTTGAGCTTTAATGACAACTGAAGTCTACCATAGGTTCTCCTGCATGCTCAGAGGGGTGAGGGGGGTGGGTGGGGGGGTGATGGATACAGCATGCAACTTCACCAAATCGGACACACTGCACCTTTAACGCAACAAATTAGCTATATGATCAATCACATTGGAATGGAAATACAATCGTGCCAGTCACTCACAACGTACACATTCAATAAACAGAGACAAGGGCCACATCAGGCGCAACACTTCATCTGACCTGAACACAACGGGTGTGAGACCGTGCAAACTGGATGTGAACCTGGACTTTGTGGTACATAATTACCCAACTGAGCACTAAACCAACCTTAGCACGTTTGGTACGATGCTACTGCTACGATAGCCGCCTGCTATGCATCCTCTGATGTAATAAATATAGGAAATATCAAAGATATTATTATGGTTATTATCTCCTTAAAGGGGCAGCGTGTACGATTTCAGTCATTTCTGTTACATCTGTTGGTAGAAAAAATATTATAAAACAATTACATATAGTGACATTTTCTTAATCACCCGTTATCCGTAAATCAGCCCATTAACTATATATACATTAGGAGCGGGTCCTCTCTATGGGGGCTGCCATTTTTTTTTACAGTAGCCCAGACTGGATATACTAAACATCATATTGTTATTGACAACTAAGTGTTACCATAGGTTCTCCTGCGTGCCTGGAATGGTCAGGGTGAAGTGATGGACACAACATGCAACTTCACCTCTGGATGTCACCAAATCCTACACACTGCACCTTTAATGGTGTTGCAATTGACCTTGAGAGTCTGTAACCAAAACAGAGAGAACAAAACAAATCTGTGTCATGTTTTGTTGGCATATGGCACTGTTTGTTTCTTTGTTGTTTAAAGGAGCGGACTAATGGGTGCAGCCTACAGTCATACATAATGGAAGACAAAGAAATGATCATGTGATTAATTGATTTGCAATACAGATTGAGGAAAATGTCAGTCATTTCGCAGCCACATCACAGATGCAACACAAAACAAAATACTGATTTTGATCTCGAAGGTAGCGAATATAAAGTGATCAAGGGAATGTGTCATTCTGAGGTGAACCTAAACAGCTTGTGTGGTAAACGGGGAATGTGGCCCAGATCTTGTTAATAGGAACCAACCACCTCCATGTTATATGTGGGCCTGATTACAGTGTGGATGTGTGGGTCAAAGCTGGGAAAACAACAACAACAACAACAATAATAAAAAATTATGATGATACTACTACAACTACTACTACGACGATGACCACAAATAATAATAACAATAACAACAACAATAACAACAACAACAACAATAATAATAATAATAACAACAATAATCGTATCAATATCCATAACAACAATAATATGTACAATTATTATTGTTATTATTATTAATAATAATATAATAGGTGGCTCAATGGTTAGAGTGGTTGCCTTTGGGTACAAAGGTCACTGGTTCAAATCCCACGCCGACTCTGTTGCAGTGTCACTGACTCTGACACTGGCGCCCTCAGTGGCCCTGTATGTGTACTGGTTGAAATACCCTGTGACTCAGAGGACTGGAACAAAGGTTAAAAATGACACAATAATTATTAGTGGTAATGGTATAGAATTTTTGTCATTACTATTGCTGTTTATGTCGTTATTAAAATCCTATCATGATTATAACATGAATATTATTTTTGTTGTTATCATTGTAATATTTCATGATCACATCAGTGCATAAGGTTTAAATGTAATCATTTTCAACTTGGACCTCTCACCAAGACCACATGACTGGACATCTTCCCTCAGCCATCACAGCTCAGTCATCTCCTCATGTGGGCCTGGATACTAGAACCTGAATGGAGCGTAACAAGCCACTAGATAGTGCTGTTTTACTGGGGAGAAATGGCCACAGTCTAGTATTTGCTGGAAAACCTTTGAGGCAAACGAACAGATGAGTATATCTGAGATAGATTTAGTGAGACAGGCCGAGAAGAACATAATGTTTACATAGATTCAGGGGACAGATTTAGAGGATCCCTGAGTCCAATCAGGATGGACCAGGAACTGGTACTGGTAAACCGTACTTATCATCATTTAATCTCCTCTTTTGAAATTATGTATTTGTCCACAATGAGATGGAGTAAAAAAAAATATATATATATATTTGGGGTTAGCTTTGAGTTGTCAACTAATGCCTTGGTTGCATGGTGCTCTATGTCAATGGACCATGCATTTCAAAAAGGCTAAATGTCTCCACTAGGGGCAGTGACTCTTGACTCTTACATCCATGATTCCACTCAATCAGCCAGAGATCTGAAATAAACATTTTTGACAGATTTGTGGAATGATTGTGTTTTTTTTTTTCTGCCTTCAGATGAATGAGAGTGCCCCCCCCCCTCCCCCGAGGGGGCCCCCCCCCCCCCGCCGCCGCCGCCCCTCTGCCTTACTACAAGAGAACAATGGCTCCACTTTTAGGAATGTAGACAATCACTCTGACCATGCACAAACAGCACCAAACCACTTTTGGAGCAAAACAAAGACCAGTGAAACAACAGAGCTAACAAGGGCCTGGATCTCCTCCTCCTCCTATCGCGCTGATGGAGGCTTTCAGAGAACATGACAAAAAGGTTGTGGGCTCGTAGCAGAACTTACAAAGACAAAGCAGAGAAGAATCAAAACTAAAGAAAGCATTTTACTGAACACGAATCAACGATAGGGGAAACGTTTAAGTTTAACTTTTAATAATAAGGGAACACTAGAGTACGTTCTACCATTTGCAGGCAGTTGAACGGTGGGGTAACTTCAGCTGAAATAGATGTGACCGCTATCACAAAAGTATTCACACTTTACCTTTAACGCGATGCTAACACTACTCAATCAAATGAGGTTATGAAAAGTGCAAATAACTGCACGTTTTTCCTTTCATTTTTTAACTGTCTCACCATTATGTATAAGATGCAATATTCATATCGCCATATTGATCAACGATACAACCCACATGATCAATTTGCAAAACGAAATTTCAAATAGCACAGCCCACACTTAGCATTTCCATTGCTCACATGACATGATTTGGTAAGTGGATAACATGAGTGAGTGCACGAGTACGAGCACGGCACTGTCCTTTTCCCCTCATTTTGCTTGTCATTCCTCCATGAATCGTTGGACTCCGTCCCAGCTGGCAGTTGGTGAGAGGTGGACTACACCACGCGGCTTATCATCGGATCGCCACGCGGACGGATGATCGCAGAAACATCCGCACACTCGCAGCTTCACCTTGGAACTCAAAGGACTGTGATTTGAACGCGACGGCGCGACACCAACGCTCAGACCCCTCACGCGGCCGCCCGCATTACTCATGTAGCCGAGGACGAGGTGTCCCGCGTTTAGTAACAGGATGTGACTGGTTGCGTTGAGAAAGGGATTGCTCTTGAAAGAGGTTCACTCATTGACTCTGATGTGTTTACTGTGTAACCCATGGAGCTTCCATGGAGACCACACGCTCCGGCAAGCCAACGTGGATCGGAGCCAGCAACTCAAAGGCCTCGTCGGGAAACGGCGAAACACGGGACTGTGAGGCACATGTACACACATTCATGTTAGCAAGAGAAAACAAAGTGTGTGTGTGTGTGTGTGTGTGTGTGTGCGAAGTATGACAAAACAACAATTTGCTTCCGCAATCAAACATCTACCTTCGTTATTTCAGTTTAGCTGTAGGGGGTTTTTCCTTTTCGAGGGGCAGATGGTGAGATACACAATAATCTCACTAGCTTCTCTAATTAAACCAAATGAACTGGTGCTTGACAGTTTGCTCTGAATGCCCGAGGCGTCTCAACTGTACTCCCGAAAACAGGACTCAGAGAGCTATTAATAAAGCTCTCATGGATTCAGTCACATCGAATATAAATCTTCTACGCAAGTAATATAGCTGTTCTAACAAGCACCAAGAATCGTTCTGAGATTCACAGAGATCGGGAGTTAATGCTGGATCATGGGATTATATCATTTATATCAGGAAATGATGACATTTTATTGTGTATTTGTTTTTCCTGGATGCAGGGCACATCCACAGTCTTCTTTGATTGGATTTTGCTTTGTTCAACATTTCCGGTTGATGTCACCTGGGAAAATTGCCGATCCACAATGGAATGGGACCGTCAGTTGTAATTAAAACTGAAAATGGTTTGGTCGGTTACATTTGCTCTACTGTTGAAACAGGGGGGTGCGACACGGTGACCACTGGAGGGAAGAAACATGAACGGAAATATAAATAGCTCACTCTAGCTCATCTTCTCTTGAGTCTTCTCTGACGTTTCCATTTGAAATTTGGCAAAAATAAATACAGATAAAGATAAAGATAAAGAAACTATCATTTTGCACATGACTCTTTATTCTGCTCTATTATTGAAGTATCTGAAAATGGTAAGACAACATCTCTCATCATCTTCAACATCCCAAAGAGCTTTTTCTCTTTCACCTGAGCTCAAACCTGAATGCATTCACCTGAAGACGTTGAATCAGTCAGTAACACATCATTCAGTCTTTCCCCTTGACAATCATTTAAGGAATCGTATCGTCTTATTCCAATAACTGGATCAGGCAAGTATTTGCCATGTTGGCTCACTAAAGACCCACAAAATTGGTAATTAGTCAATCCATTACTGTTGCAGGTCCGCTGATGTGGTATTGTTGGTCGTTCTCTGCGACACGAGCGTGTTTGGGTGGGAGCAGCGGGTGCTGAGCCCTCCGGTCACCGTGTATTCGATATGATCCCATCAGTGTTCCGTTCTGTCTCCTCTCTGCCGGATACGTAGATGCTCCATGTGCAGCGCATGGTGGGTGTTGAGCACTGACGGTGTTCACGGTGGGGGGAGTGGGGGATGGTGCATTTCAAGATCGCTCGTCCAGGGTCCATCTGGGCCCTGTCATGCAGATCAGACTCCCAGGCCTGAGGAAAACTACTCATCTCCCCTCACATTCACACAACCTTTACGCCTCACTGAGCCACCTAATAAGACTCCTCCTGCAGCCAGTGCTTTTCCCTTGAAAACAAAGTAAAAAAAATAAAATAAAGTAGAGTCTCTGGTATGTTTCTGCTGCATTTGTAGATGTATATAGCGAATGGAATCTATGATAGTTGCACGAGGCAGTGAGTGGGTTGGAGTCGAACAAGAAAAGGGTTCTATTTTCTCTGTATCGCCGCAGCCCTTTTCTGGTCTTGATGACCCTTCAATGCGCTTTTAGGTGCAATTTACGGTCACGCGCCCGTTTAAATATTATTTTTTTTTTATCTTTATTTAAACAGGAGAAATCCCATTGAGATTAAGAACCATCTTTCAAGGGCATCCTGGCCAAGATAGGCAGCAGCAAACACAAAGTTATAAAGGTACACTCCGTTAAAGCACAAACAAAAGACAATTTAGAATAAAAGAATACAATTCACAAGAGAATTATAAAAAAAATAACAAGTGCGTACTGAGGAGTCGGCCTCAAGAAGTCTCAATTCTCAAATTAATGTATGTTTTGTTCTATGAACATAAATGAAGCTATGAAGCTAAACGGAATCCTACAAAACCATATGCTTTTCTTACACATATCAACACAGATAAAGAAAGGAAAAGATATCATTTAATAATTTGACTTCATGTGATCAGGTCATTCAGTTTCATTGTGAAAACATCAGAAAAACAATCCACTTTTGTGACTGTGATACAATCATTTCTTGGGCCGTAATGGAAAATTCTAATTTTGCCATCGCTGCAGTTTGTAATCATGTCACCTTTCGCAGACCTTTTCTTTTTTTCCTCCTCAATTTAGACTCGAGTTCAGCAGTTACATGAAAGCGCTATATAGAAAACCACTGAGACAAGTAACACCTTTGCCCCAACGCAAGACAGAGGTTTCCTGTCTGACACTTTATTTTCTGCTAGTTTGACATCTACCTAAGCTGTGTGAGAACTTTTCTTTTCTTTTTGACGGACCCCCAGAGCATTTGTATCTTTGTATCCTCCTTTTGATGTTACTCTCCACAACAGGGCTCCATCTTCTTTATTAGTCAGCAATATCACAGCTTTTCTAAAACAATGGTGAGTGGTCAGAGGGCATGTTGTGACAGTCCTCACAACCGACCTTTATTAGATTTCAAATAAATTGTTCAGACCTACAATTCAATCATTCAATCAGCCACTGCTTTTATCCAAAGCGACGTACAACACGAGCAAAGTCCCGGACAGGAGGAACATCTACGTGTTGCAAACTGCTCAAGGTTCAACTGGACACTGGTCTTTTTAAAGAGGGTCATCGCCCTATACAGATCAAGACTATCTATCTATCTATCTATCTATCTATCCATTTATCCATCTGTCCATCTATCTATCTATCTATTTATCCATTTATCCATCTGTCCATCTATCTATCTATCATCTATCTATCTATCCATCTATCCATCTATCCATCCATCATCCGAATTTTCCTCATGAGCCTTGGATCTGTTAAAGATGTAACTTTGCGAGGGCACTGTCTTTCGTGCCAAACCGTTCTCTACCATGTAGAATGATCTGTAAGGGCCACAGTCTTCTTCTCTGTTTCCCCCATAACAGCAGAGGAGAAGTCAAACTGTCGGCCATCACATCCGTCTCTCTCCTCCGAGCAGGTCGACGCCCGGAGTGGATGCAGGCGTCAGAGCTGGCCGGGCCGTCGGGCTGTGCCTCGGAGGAGCGTCTGTCTTTGGTCGCCCAGTTCATCAGAGTGGAGTAGGTGGGAGGAGAGAGAAGACGGGCTCACCCATGGGAGAGCGCTGTCCATACACAGCAGGTTAGATTGCCCCCACCCCCCCCCCCCCATTTCCCACTTTGTTTTGAAGGACTTTGTAATTCTTGTTTTGTTTTTGTTTTTTCTCATTTTGAGCACCGATTGTAAAATGAAGCTCAGGATTGTTTCTTAAAAGCCCGACCTTGTGACTGAACCAGCACATCGTGCACGTAACACATCCAAAGGACGCTGATGTGAAACTTTAGCCCCACATTAGGTCATTTCTCCCCAAAGAGAACGCTCGTCATTTTTGCCCAACGCAATAACCCCTTCCTCCACTGGTACGACCCAAGACAATTTGCTGAATCATTAAGTGGCTGTAATGAAATAAACACTGGTGTGAAAAATGGTTTCTATCACTCTTGTCCCCATAGAGTCTGATCTGTGCACAACAACAAACGCATTAAAGCAGCTCGACATCCAATTAGACTCTGCTCCACTCAGACCCACAGTCGGTCAGCAGTCGAGACGTCTTGTCCATTCAACCCCGGTAGAGCACTTGATACCAGCATGGGATCTGATCAACATTCACAATGCAAGTCAGCAAGTTAACAACAGAGAGAACTCACCATTGTCCTTAAATTATTGGGACTGTTTCAAAGAACATTCCATTGGTCTGCAAGAGTCCACATCAATATATGTGTTCTTTCACGAACACTAACTCCGGATTGTGTGTACATTCTGGAAGACATACTGGTTGCTCAGATGAAGTACTGAGGTATCGGGGGGAAAGAACAGAACAAACAATAAAAAACTCAATCAGTCAAGAAATGAGGCAAACAACTCAAGACAGTTTTTTCATGAAAGGTTTATTTCACTTGAAATGTCTTTTGTTGTGGTTTGATGCACCAGTACATAGTTGAGTTGCAGATATGTTACTTTGAAGGTCATCAGACTCTCGCAGAGCCAAAACAACTCTACTATGTGATGCTGCTGCGGGACCTTAAGAAACCGTGTCTCCAAACCTGGATTGTCTGATACTTGTTTGTGATTGGTTCTGCAGACCAAGTATCAATCCAACATCAGCACGGGCAGTGCAGAGGATAAATGTAATCGATACCAAGCTGGCTCCACAAAAACAAAAAATGTAAACAAAACTTTGTGTTGGCAAAAGTCTGAATTAAAGGAGCATGTAGCATTTAGGGGATGAAAAGAGAGGACGGACGTGATATTTAGAACAGCTTTCATGAGCCAATGTTGAGTTTGTAACTGTTTTTGATTTAGTTACCGAAACATTCTTTACTCTGCTCTTTACTTGACCTTGGGATGAACTCTTTACATCTCTTTTACTGTAGTTCCTCTGCTACAGAAGACACCAGCCACGGATAAACAAACCAAGAAACGAGGCAAGGAATATTCCGCTGGGTGGAACTTCACCACTAGATGCCACGAAACTCCACACACTGAACCTTAAAGTGTCCATATCAGGTGCAGAGAACATTGATACCGATATGTGTTACATTTTGCATGTGACACCTCGACTTTGTTGATATATGATTATTATTATCATCGTCATCAATAACAATAATAATTATATTTACATTATTATTATTGTTGTTGATGATGATGATGATGGTAGTTGTATTAATAGAGGTGGTGCTAATGTTTCTGTCTTCTCCATTTTTTTATTCATTTATTTTATTTAGGGTTTATTTTTTTGATGAATCAGTACAATCCAACCAGTGGTTCGTGTTCTCCCCTCTACCTGTGTGAGGCGCATCTATCCTCCCTCCTGCCGTGACGTCACAGCAGCGGCAGCGAGTCCAGGCCGCAGGAGCCGGAGCTGCAGCTGAAATCTGCGAGGAGGAGGAGGAGCAGTCAAAGTTTGACTTTCCCACAGAAGGAAGGAAAAGTCTCACACGCTCTCTACGCGAGGAGGAACGACGAAGAGAGAAAGGGGCGCGCTTGGACACCGACACGTTTCGAGCCGAGCGGAATATCTGGCGGGGCAGACATGGAGTGACACCTTTTATCACCGGGAGCTCCAGATAAAAAAAGAGAAAGTCAACAAAGCGCGATGGAAAGCCGTTTGGTGAAGTGGATCAGCCTGACCTCTGCGCTGTGGCTGGGCTGCTGCGCGCTGGCGGAAAAGAAAGGTATGTCAACGTGAGACAATACGAGCACGTAACGTGCCCGCGAATACTTTCGCTTTTCCGGCTCGTTTTTTTTTTTAAATTTTTTTTTTAAATCGCGTAATTGACAGAAAATCTCCAAAGTTACAGAAACGGTCTCTAAAATTGTTTGGGGGAAAGAAAAAAAAAGATCCTCCATGGAAACCTGATCCCGACGTGGGAGAAGAAACGTTTCTCACAGACAAGCCGTGACCCGGTGAAGATAGGTTCGACTCACTTGACTTTTAGTCGCCACCGTACAGACACGCGTGTGTTTCGTGGAGAAGTTTTTACGCACATCCAATGTGAAGAGACGATGACACATGCACGCGAAACTGCCATCAAGTCGACGATGGCAGCGGCAGTGGTGATGATGCAAGTTGGGAATGCGGATTGTGCAACTTTGGTGTGAGCGTGTGAGTGTGTGTGTGTGTGTGTGTGTGTGTGTGTGTGTGTGTGTGTGTGTGTGTGTGTTGCATCGTTTATGCTCTGGTCTGGTTTGGAGGCAAAACAAAAACTAGCTGTAGAAGTGGGCCACGTTGACACCTTTCAAACGCATCGAAAAGCCACGAGCAACGTTGCCTCTTCCTCTCAACCTGACCGACTTGTGATACTTGTCATCTCTGCCCCTCTGATGTAGCCCATGATCTATGTTTCTATTTTCCCTGAGCATCATCTAATGTGATGAAAGGCAGCATCGTGTGTCTGTTGTGCGCCTGCATCTGGTCCTCGGACCAAATTAGATCAAAACGTGAAGACAGGCCCTTTTTTATTTGACTCGCACCAGTGATACAAAGCAGAGCTTCTGTGGCCAAAGTATGGGAGCAACCTGCTGAGGAGGAACCAGCAGGCTTCTTTCTGGCCGTGTGCGTGAGGTTAGACCTGACGTGAAGGTCAGAAAACCTTCGGCTCTAAATGAAATCGCAGTATTTTCACTCTTTCTTCATTTCTCGGCGCAACAGCTGAGATTTCAGGGTCTTTAACTGAAGTAAACTACAGTCGTACTGATATTTGTCGTGTCCCGAGGAAGCACCATCGTATTCCAGTGTTAAAGGTGCAGCGTGTGTTTGGTTGTTTTTAGTTAATGTTACAAAACAATTACATCCTGGCATTTTGATGAATTTATAATCATCTAAATGTGTTTTGTGTTTTTCATTTCCCTTATATGAGCTCATTAATGTGTATTTTCATGAGGAGGGGCTCCTCTCTACGGGGGCCGCCATGTTTTTACAGTCGTAAAAGTGGACGTACTCAACATCTGTTGAGCTTTCACGACAACTGAAGTCGACCACAGGTTCTCCTCCGTGCTCAGAAGGGTGAGGGTGAGGTGACGGATGCAACGTGCAACTTCACCACTAGATGTCACCAAATCGTACGCACTGCGCCTTAAATCGAGTCATTCTGAGATTGAAAAAGCTGAAAACAATTTAAACACACGTGGGATGGAGTGAGTCACACCTCGCTCCGTCCGAGCAGACCGGGAGAGAGAGGGGGATGACGTCACCCCAGCCCCCTAATGATTTTAAACTTCCTCTTTTCATGAATTATTGCTGTCCATTCTTTGCACAGGTGTTCCTGCATATGAGCAGATGAGCACAAAGTGTGCGTTTGTCTGCCAGCCACGCGTGTGCACGATGCGCCTTCCCTCCGCTGCTGCTTCTTCACGGGTCCGTAAGAAATCCAAAGTGCGCGTGATGAGCCAAGAAAGACATGAGTGTCGGGGCAGAGCGAGCAAATCAACAAGTCTCCCTCAGTCAGGCTCTTATTCAGCAGGGAGCTGTAGAAAGAAGCCGATGTAATGATTGATTGTATGCCGTTTTATTTCTTCGTGTTTCTGAGACTGGTCCGGTTTCCAGGAAAATGTGAGCGCCACCATATGGTCTGAGAGGTTTAGTTGTTGTTGTTTTTGTTTTTTTTTGTTTTTGGCCGGAGGCAGAAACAGATGTTTCAGTGTGGCACGATGGGTTTCTTCTCGCACATTGTGTCCACACGAGTCGAGCCTGGGGAGCAACATGACGCCAAACGACCTGATTTCATCGTAAAGAAACACACATCGCACATTTGTATTATCGTGCTATAGTTTTATTTCAGGGTGCTTTTTCATAGACTGATTTCGACTTCACGTTTGACTTGTTCTGTGTCTGTTATCATTTCTGGAATAATGACAAAAGAAACCCAGTAGTTGGGCATTTTTTCTTTATCTATCACTCTGAATGGATCCCTATTCTTTATTTGTTGTAGTATGTTCAACTTCAGTTGCCCAGTTTCACCAAATCATTTTCTCTGTGCCCAGAAGATGTTTCAAAGTTGCATCAGATACATTTTTTCCAGCAAAGACTTTTGAGAAAAGTTACTCTCAAGATCCAATGCACCTTCTAGACATTGTTTGATTTAGAGACCAGCCCCTCCAGACAACATATACCCAAATAGATAATTATCCTCTTTTATTTTGAAAATTGGAGATGGTTACATTAACATATGTCAAGATGATAAGATCAAAGATGCTGAATGAACTTGCTGTGAACTGCAGGTCCTGAATGAAAGAATAGTCTTAAAATCCTTACTTTAAAAAAGCTACTCAAGTTGTGTAGTATAAGTAGTAGTTGTGTAGTATTAGTAGTAGTTGTGTAGTATTAGAGAAGCTGCAATCTAACCTCTCACTGATAAAAAGTAGGCGTCCATAGTGTCAAAGAGTTTTAAGGGCCTTGAAATGAAGAATAATTCCCTCAGGCCACAAAGGAGCATGTAATCCCTGGACCCATTTTCAAATCTCCAATCTGAGGGATGTAAATTTACTTTTTTTTTTTTTTTTTTCCTGTGAAGAGTGTTGATTCTGATTCAGCGAGGTCTGTTTGACCTCAAAGTGTTTGTGTTGTTCAAAGCCAAGTGAGAACATCTGCTCAGCTGTTGACATGTGCAAGTGGCAAAAGAATGTCACGTTCAGGAAAACATGGAATTGATGGAGGGAGGGGGAGGGGGAGAGAGAGAGAGATAGACAGACAGACAGAGAGAGAGAGAAAGAGAGAGAGAGAGAGCATTATCATCCATATCCCATTCCACCGGTCATTTCTGGGGGGAATTTGTATTTGTTTTGAAAATCCCCGATCAAAATCCAACAATCCAAAAAGGATGAGGGTGAAAACATGATCTCTTTCCAGACATCATCATCATCAGACTTGCAAAATGAAGGTGCACGTGGCCGTTGCCTCCATCGGCGCTCTCACATCCCCGTCACGGTGCGGACATTACACCGTGCAGCCTCTCTAACTGAAAAGCCTGTACCTGTCGGCTCACTGACGGCCGGGGGAAAGCGCAATGGCTCCTGCGGGATTCTGAGCGGACTCTCTGAATAATAGAAACGCTCTCTGTCCTGTCTGCCGGCCGCTCGTCCTATCAGCCGTCATCGTGTGTGGAGAGATGTAAATAATGGCCACGGCTTTGCCGAGCGCTCAAAGCGCAAGCAGCGGCGCCTCTGATTTACTTCTCCGATGGGGCGGCCAAATGGTCCCGGGGTCAATTGGATTCTGCCGCCGCTGAGCCGAAGTTACACCAGAGAGGAGATCATTCAACTTTTGATGGCATCCTGAAATATTGGACCAAACTGTAGCATTAAAAAAAAAAAAAAATAATAACCTCCTGATCTGCGCTGAGCCTGCACCTTTAACTGTGTTATGATCTAACCTGTGAAACATAATCTCAGGGACGTGTTGACGGCTAAATCCATAATCCCCGATGTGAGGCCGCCCCGATCACACTGGGGCGTGTCACAACCGGCTTAGGTCAATATGCTTTTGATTCCGCAGATGAGAGGTCGTCCAGCGTCTGGGCAAAAATGAGATTTGAAGAGAATAGATCGATATGCAAAGTAGACTCCATCCTCTCTGAGTTTGACTGTGCTTGTTCACCTGAAAACCCCTGCGCTGGTCTGCTCAGGTCAGAATGAGCCTCCTGCTGTTTTTCCCCCTGCGCAGCGAACTCACTTTCCCTCATCTGTCATCCATTTTTTTTCCATTTCTTTAATAAATTTTTTTATTTTTTATTTTTCCTTTAAGCCCACTCTTTGTTGCTAGTGAAATACAGGTTGCGAGCCTTTGTAATCCTAGAGTCTCTACTCCGCGTTTCCGGGCCCCGGTTGAAATGCTGCTGCTGGTGTCGAGGCTCGCCGGCGATGTGACGACCTTCCCAGACGTCCTTCCATCTGCTGCGGCCATCAGCGTGAATATGGTTTTCAGGTTTTAGGCCGTGGGAGCGAAAGGCTAATTCCTCACCACCCTCCCTCCCTCGCAGCTTTGACGGACTGCGCCGCATCGTGAGCGCTGGAGATCTGTCGGACGGCTTCTGGCAAGGTGGAGGCTTTTGGTTTCACCCGAGGACAATGGTGCCTCTGTGAGGAGCCAGTTATCTGGCCGCGCTGATACGTCTGTGGAGCAACAGAGATCTGTGGCGTGCTGCAGACGCACCCCAGGCTAGACTTGTGTCATCGGGGGCGGGCGGGCGGGCGGGGTGGGGGGGGGGGGGGAGGGGGGGGGGGGACTAAAACAGCTTTTGTTCCTCCTCATACATTAAAGAGTCTGAAAACAGCAAATCTATTGTGTAGCCATAAAAATCCGAAAAGCATCCCAGCTCTGTTATCATGAACTAGGTGTCCGGTCACTCTGCTGAGTCTAAACAAACCACGAGCAATAAAGCTTTATGCGTTGTTTGCATGTCCGACACTGAAATGGAACCGGCGAGGAAACGCTGACTGTCGCGTGGCTAACATTCATTATTTAAAGTCCTTCTTCCGGCCTCGCGTTCAAAGTAAGCAATCGTTGTCGTGCGCTAAGTGAGTAAGTGAGTTCACCGGCGTTGTTTGTATACATCCGGTGAGAGCGCAGCGGCCAACATGTGGACGTGGTTACTCATTGAACGGCGTTGCGTCCCTCTGTTTGCGCACGCCGACAAAGTCATCCACTTCGTTTATGGCCTTTCCATGATCCACCGCTCACTCGCGGAGGCTCCAGTGGAAAGAGACCCAGGAATTCGGCTCGGAAAAATTGGCCCTCTGATATCTTCCCACCTCATCAGGTGCAGTGTTGTGTTAAGGGGGAGGGGGGTTGGGGGGGGTGGTTTTGGGGGGGGGGGGGGGGGGGGGGGGGGGGGGGGGGGGTCGGCCACAGTTCCAGAGGAGTAATTGAGCCTGTCTAAGTATGTCTGTATCTCCCAGCGCTGATCTGACCCATGGAGGCGTCGCTGTCATGATTTCATTTGATTATTTTCTTTCTTCTGCTTTCCCGGAAAGACATGACCCATCTAAACTCAACCACTTTTTTTTATGGATGCATGAGACGTTGATATAGCCTCGGTGGTATTTACAAGCAGCGTTGATAACAGCTGTTGTGTTTTTGTTGTCTTGTTGTCAATTTGTCTTTTAAGGTTACGCAGCCAAGACAATGACTCGCTTATTCAGACAAAGACTGTGCAGATATTTTGATTTCATTCAACTATCTGTTTTTAGGGCTGAATGCCAACACCACCTCTTCGAAGCTATACATTCACAAACATGTCAGTATTTTTTGTAATCTTTTAAAAAGTGACTAAAATGACCAAAATCAGTTCCACACATGATGTTCACCTTTACGTTTCTCAATTTTTGCATTAGTTGAATAAAAGAACTTTCAGGACTATTCATTCATATTTCATTTATCCATTCATATCAATTTGCCACTTACACTTAGTCAAAATATTTGATAGTTGCGGCCATAATTAAGTTTGAAGTATAAAGATACAAATGTCATTGAAACGTTTCCACTGCACTTTTCAATGACAAGCGTAAGCTCGCACTTTGACAGAATGAGGAAGTGAATGCATATGCAGTTTTAGCCTCGTTTATTGGTTTCTTTTTTAATTGGCTGAATGGCATACTTTGTTTTATTGTACTTTACACCAACTCCGAGTACTTTTATTTGATTGGCTGAAAACGAAACATTTCTTGCCAGAGAAAACCTTCTCTGAAGAGGCCTCATGTTTTTCGATTGTTTGATGGAGCCGTTTTTGAACGCGTCTTGTCGAGCTGAAACTGCTGAAACAGAAAGTCGACTCCAGCAGAGAAGGTTTAAGATGGAAAGTTTAGGCATGGAACGTGTTTCCTTCCCTGAGGCTTTCAGGTCAGATGAAAACCATGAATCTAAGATGCCAAGTGAACCGAGCTGCCTTTTCTTTCTTCAGAATCAAAAGCTGATTCATCTGTATTCACTGCTGAGTTGTATCGGGATCACCATGTCAAGATGCAAATGTAAAAGATGTCAACGGGAGTGAACGAGGTGGTGCACTGATCTAAGGAAAGGGCAGAAAACTGGAGTGAAGGACACAAACAAACACCAGAGGGGTCTAGTAAGATCTCCGTCATTGGAATTCATGCCCTCGCTTAATTGTTCATCAAAGAGACCCCAAGCTGTTTTCCTCAGATCCTGCTGTGTCTCGTTAATATCTCATTTTCACCTGGCGCAACATCTGCCCTGAGTCACCCCATCTCGAGGGGTCAGAGCTCAGCTCAGGTTCTCGCTGTTCCAATCTTTTTGAGATGCGTTATGTTCGCTGCATGGAATTCAAATGCATCCCGTTTCCACGGGGACATGCCCTTTTATTTACGGGTACAGCAAGGAAGTGAGATCAAATCCCGGGAGACATGAACTAAGGCCCCATCCACACGAGGCGGTGAATACACCAGAGTATTTTATGGAAGGTGCGTTCCGTCCACACGGGAACGGCCAATGCAAGGTGCGAAGACGTGATCTCAAAGCGGCATTTTATCGCCCGACCGTACGAGCGAGTGCGCGTCTTTCACACCTCTCTCACCTCCACCCGCATGCGCTAACCCACCACCACCAACAACAACAACAACAATGGCAGATTACCTGTAGTCCAACGTGTACGGAGCAGAAGTTCTAGCTCGTCGGTCCACGCGAGCGTCTCCTTTCGTGCTTGCTCGTTCTTTTTTTTATGCCACCCTCATCAAGTCTCTCCTCCTCTTCTCCTCTTGTGTTGGTTTACATCTTAAGAGTTTTGTGCGCGTGCTCCATGTCTTCTTCTCTGCTTTCGGTGTATGTCTGTGGCAGTGTTACAGCGCCACTCAAGCCTGGAGGCTGTACTACAGCGTTCTCAGTTGCTCTCATGTATGCCGCCTGGACGGAATTTCTTTTCAGGTCGACTAAATCCTAAAAAGGATCGTTCTCGTCTCCGTGTGGACGAGGCCCAAGATTTATGTGATGGTGTTCACTCGTGATCAGATCTCTCAGAATGGGTGTTAACACCGGGTCTAAAAAGGACCTCGGCGTCCAAGGAGACAAAGAGTCTCTCTGCATCATCCTGAAGACCTTGTTGTAGGTGTGGCATCTTCTGCTACGACTTCCAGGTCATTCTGAGTAGACATTGTGCAGCGGGGAGGAGTCCCCCACTGAGAGAGGAACAATGGCTTCGTCAACAAACCTTCCATATCAGAATATTTGAGAAGAAAGCGCCAACCGCCGAGCTTCCCTCAGACGTTAAGCTTCTTCCTGTGTGGTCCACTGGCCCAGTAAACAAAGCGTTGCACTCTGAATCACGTGTCACTGTGGGGTTCGGACCTTGTGGTACAGGCAAGATCTTTTCTCCAGTTTTGGGAAATGAACTCCTGCATTTGTCAAGAGCCATTGTGATGGAGATCCAAAATGTTTAATTTGCAACCCCCTCTGTGGTGTAAAGGGAGGGGGAGGGAGGGGAGCTTCCTGTCTCCAATCCAGATTAAAAGGATATTGGAGCTCGTTCACCATGAGGCTGCACGTCTGTTGCTTGTTTATTGGTTTGACTTCTTCCAAAGTACCCGCAATTTACACTAGGTCAGACAATTTGTCTGAAATTGAGGGTTTGGGTGAATGTGTTCAAATCTAAATCTCAAACTAACTTTCCAATGATTATTTATGCCTTTTTAAATTCAGGGGAACCTTGATCAGGCTTGTCTCAGTTGTAGTGTCTCGGCTTCTGTGAAAAATCGTTATGCCAATGGGATCAAAGCATCACACGCTTGGCTGCACAGGTGTGGTGGATTGGCACATAACTTTCCAGTTAGCTAGCAATGGTAGCCAGTAATAATAAAAAGTCCAGACAGTTATGTGAATACACGCAATTAGTTCAATATCATTTTTTGACGTTGATTCAACTCACAAGTTCTATTTTTTTTATTTGTATAACTTAAATACATCAATTCATGTCTCTTGAAATAATGGGGGACATGGATGAAACACTAACACATCATAACTCAACGAATTAGAAGGAAACAGGATACATTATTTACATCTCCGAGCAAGTTTTGCTTGATGGCTACAACTCTTAGACTGTCACTTGGATAAAACTGAAAATTATTGTTCAAAACAAAAAGTTCATGGTAACAAATATATTGCATTTTTTCAAACTATATGCAATGTAATCCTTTCTCACAGGAACAGTTTATATTCTACAGATATTAATCATGAGGGAACGTGTGCCGACATGCAGAACCACTTGTTAGCTGATACGTGTATGGCCTCCAGGTTATAGTCTAGACTCGCTGTCACATCTTTTGAATGGGCCTAGTACCGACACATTGCAGAGTGCAGATTCTTGGCATACTCTGTACCTGCTCTGATTGATTTCCCTCAGCTGCCGCAGTGGAAATCTGGCAGTGCACATGAGGGGATGGAGGCGTGGAGCCAAACAATCTAATTGGACAACTTACACAAATGAGAAACCAGAAAGGGGTGAAATGCATTAGACAAAATGTATTCACATCCAGCGATGTGCCTCCCTTGTAAATCAAACCTGGATGAATGTCTCTTTTTCCAGAGGAACCCGGCGTTTGTGGACAAAGGCGTCTTTATGTAGGACTTTTGTTGTCTTCACCGACACAGGCTTATCTGTCTGGGCTGACCTTAACTTGCCATGTAGACATGACTTTAGAGCTTTGTGTCAACATTGAGGAGAAAGGATCCCTGTCGGCTGGAAGCTATAAAGGCCGAGAGGGGAGCTGAGTC
The DNA here is from genome assembly GCA_016785325.1 of Chascanopsetta lugubris. Lineage (NCBI taxonomy): Eukaryota > Metazoa > Chordata > Actinopteri > Pleuronectiformes > Bothidae > Chascanopsetta > Chascanopsetta lugubris. Next base: position 39,558 of record JAFBJT010016354.1, on the reverse strand, counting down.
CATCTATGAGCTGGATGTTGGCTGAGGTTCAACACACGAGCCGAGAAAAATACAATCTGCTTTGAAATTCTGCTTTGAAAAAAAGTTGCAATGCAACATTTGTGTCCACGGCCTGGTTGATGATAGCTTTCCAAATACGGGGTGGACACATTGATTACACGTTGTTTCGTTAAGGAAATATAGGCTTCTATTAAATAAGAGCACAGTCATTTCAATGGCTGTGAATAAGTGTCTCTCATGATGTTGCTTAAGAAAAGGCATCTTTTTATCTCTGATTCAACCTCTGGAACCATGAACACCCAAATCTTTAAATGAGCCAAGTGTTAGAGGCAGAAGTCCTTCTTGTTGTTGGGCAGAGGAACGGGGGCCAACTTTAACAGATGAACTTTAACCCATGAACCCTGAATTCTATACCTTTTTAAGAGCCACTTAATTCATTGGAGTTCATCCTCTTGGCGCAAAGCATATCTGTTCAAATTTCTCAGTCCGACATCTTTAATTGTGTTTTTATCTTCTGTATTTCTCATAACAGCTTAATCACATCATTTGATTGGACATGCCGGTGAACAGAAGAATACAAAGCAAATCAGTCTGAATTATGATGAAAAGTGATGCCATTGTATTCTTGTGGGTGGAATGCGACCAATGAGGTTTTGCGGGGCCAATTCCAACATGGGTTGGTTCCTGTAACAACAGCTGAAATTGATATCAAGAAATTCCAAATGATTCTTAAGGTGGTATGACACCTTTAGGGCGGCTGGATATGATTGAGGCTTAACATTGCGCAAAGTCAGCAGAACTCCCAGATGAAGTTTCAGCATTTGACAGCCAACATCTCAGATGTGAGATCATTGTTGGCGATAACTCCGTGACAGCTCGGCTCCACTACAGTGTTTTCATCTGTGGTTTGTTGTTTCTCTCACAACTCCCAAACGTAACATGCACAAAACACAGCTCCCCGTGCACTCTACCTATTCTACTCGCCGAGTAAGCTTCCACAACACCAGTGCTTCATTAAGCTGGGATTTAATTTCCTGGTGAGACTCGGAGCGGAACATCTTCATTACCACATGTTTTCATAATGGAAGCCAGAGGCCTGTGAAAAAAAGGAATGACGCTCACAATGTCTCTCTCTATAAAAGACACTGCCGAACTGTTCCTCTACTTCTTCACGCCAAAACTACAACTGAAGGCCATTTTAGGCAAACACCCTCAAGCTGCATCACATTTCAGCCTCGTGACACTTAAAGGTGCAGTGTGTAAGATTTCGGTCATTTTTTTTTGTCACTTCTATCTATAGAAATATAATGACAAAACAATTCTTTGGACATTTTTACAAATGTACAATCACCACAATGTATGACTTAAAACATTTTTTTTTTTACATAGCCCTAAAATTAGCCCTTTAATGTATATGTACACCAGGAGCGGGGCCACCCCGTGAGGGCCGCCATGTTTTTACAGTAGCCCAGAGTGGACGTCCTAAACATCTTTTTGAGCTTTAATGACAACTGAAGTCAACCATGGGTTCTCCGGCCTGCTCAGAAGGGGGAGGTGACGGATACAATATACAACTTCACCAATGGAAATCTTAAACACTGTACCTTTAAAGCATCACGGATAAATGATTAGTTTCTACTTCTCTCTGCCTTCATTTTCATAACAAACCACTTGAGCTCCGTAGATGTGTGGCTCTGCACAGAAAGGTTGCGCTACCCTGGAGTGCGAAGTTGGACCAGTGCCAGTCAGTAAGGATTAGTCCCCTAGTTCAGCGGTTCTGTATATGGTCGGCATCAACAACGACTTCCTGAGCTGATTAAACCGGCAGCCTGAGATTTTTTAATATGAATTCACTTGTTTCTTTTTTTTAATCCAAGTATTATCACTATAATCAGGCACCCATACGATTTCAAAGAGATTAAAAACACTCTAGATCGAATTGTGTTTTGAGGACAAAAGGATATAAACAAGGGTCTAAATTGGATCTTTTGAAGTGGGTCATACCGGAGGTATTTGGAACACACATGTCAAACTGGTGGCAGAAATCAAATGTTGTTATCCCCCGTTTTTGTGACAGCATTTTGGATAATGCACATTGATCGAGTCAAAACAAGGTCGAATATTGAAGAAATAAAATACACTCAATATTTTGTCACTTAACGATTGATGATTAGTTGTACCAATATGTTTATTGAGATGCATTATTACTGAGATACTGTAATCAAAGTTTCGTCTCTGCACCACAACTTATTTATGTTGTGTCAACACCATCAGATGCTAAAAACAAATCTCTCACATTACCCTAAACCCTTATCAGATATAAGAAAATATTTTCACCACAGGTGACAGAGCCCTCATGACAATTAGCTTTACAATCAACTTTGAATATGCATGTATTTGTCCTATAGAAATTGTTATGTGTTGGAGTGTAAGATGTTTTCAAAAAGAGGTGGCTGAGGTATTAACCCAAATCTGATGAGTTTGATGATTTTTTTTTTTAGCTCTAGTTACTATCAATGAGTAATCCTTGTATCACCTGCAATTAAAAACAACTTAATTTTTAAACTTAATAGCAGCTCCACTGATGTTCTCTCCAATTACTCAGGAATCCGTATTTACATGCCCCACTGAATCTACTTGTAAGAAATGAAGTGATCTACGGCGTCCAAACAGAGTTCCTCTCCAGCCTCTGATCATATCACACAATTTCCTGTTGAAGATCTGCCCAGTTCTCATGAAATCATAAATTGTCGAATTTCCCTCAGCCCTCTAAAGCCCTCTTGCGCATGATGACGCAAGTAAAAGTAAGAGTTAAGACTGAAACTTTATTCCTGACCATGGAATGACAAAACCAAGATCTATATAGTAGCTGCTCCGGAGAATTAAGTCTTGGGTTTGCCTTGAAACCGAAAACTCGAAAAGAAACCCTTTGTTTAAATGCTCGAAGGATCTCTTGTCCACTTTTGCTGAAAAGTTGAGACTGAAAGTTTACTTTGGATGAGTATTGCTGACAAGATGTCAGTGGAAGCAGAGGGTGATTAAAAGTGTAGGAGGGGCTACAGAAACAGACTATTTCATACAATGCTGTTTTCAGAGCTTGGGAATGAACTTTTCAACAATATTTACTCGGCAATTGCGAATGTGCAATAAGAGGCAACTAGAACCGACTCGGTCGATCAAATACCTCCGCCAAGGTCTTTTAAATTAAAACAAGTCTTCCAGCTGAGGTCACATAAGGTTCCACAGCCACACACTCTTAGTTACAGGTTTGATAGTTTGGGATTTTACACAATCGTAGAAATAAATGTCTGGATCTGTCCCCTGAGTGGGATTTGAATGGTTTCACTCCCAACCCATATTTTATGATTTTACCAAGAATTATGGTCATCCATCTTTGAATTTGTGAAGTCTTCCTCACAAACAGACATAATACAAATCTTAGTGTACCGTTCATTTGGCAGATGTGATGGTTCAGACAGCTAATTAGCTTTGTGTGTGCGTAGGATACATGTACGTAGATCTGTACGCTGTGTACGTCACAGACTAGCAAGTGAATGAAGAAGCTTTATTTTCAACATGGGAATATGGGAGGAAATGGAGACTGTCTTTTCCTCCAGCACTGCTGGTTGAGAGACTATGATGTTTCTTGCCCAACTCTGTTTGTGCTCATGCACTGATTGTCCACTCACCTCTGCAGTCATACCAGAGAGTGCGTGTTTTCAGACACACTCATTCTGATCCAGGGTCCTTGTGCTCAGCCCTGTGGCTGTTAGCAAGGAAAGGCTCTCGTCTGCCAAGTCTCATGCCTTTGATGACTGTGACACAGAGCGACCAGGCCTCAGTTTGTGCAAAAGCCCCTCCGTCCTCCGCAGTGAGGGGGTGGCCTTGAAACAACCACCCTCAGCAGTCCTAATCGTCTAAAACAAGCGAACGCATTGTTTTGGAGCTCTGTCAACCTTATGTGATGTTCCGTTTTTGTCAGGAAGCGGATAACGCCCCGCACGTTAACAATGGATGAAATCTGAGCTTATGGGCTGGCGGGAGAGGTGTGTGATGAAAAGCGACCTCCGTTTTCTGCCAAGCCTTGCTGTTCACAGTCGCTCATCTATGGTCGAGATTGAAAATACTTTCGAGTTCATTACTCAGCCCTCTGCTGGTCCTAAAACATTTGGTAGTGGGCCCCTCGTTGCATTTCAGGCATTTCAGATTGATGTGTCATCAGGAAAACCTAGTCTCAGTTTTCTCCACTTTCCTGTGCAAATTGAATTCGTCATGCTTTTGGCAAGCACAATGCAACATGCAACAAAATCTCCATTCTCTGTAGTGCTGAATTTCAGGAACACTCCTCAGATGAGAAAACCACTTTCCCCCAAGCAGCATTTGTCCCTGACTTTTGGCCTTTGCCAGCGTGGATGAGGAAGAAACTACTCATCAGTCCACTGGCTCTGAATGCAGGGGGTTAAAATGGTGAGTAAGGGCTGAGCAACAGAGTAAAGCTCACTAATGCGAGCTGTGGGGCTTTTGTTGAATATTCCTTTTATGGGATCCCTCTCTCCAAAGACTTCAGACGTGACTACGGCCGACACAGAGTTGTTGGCAAGCAACACTGCGAAAGAGCGGTCAAACCAACACAGAAATGAGTCTGTCAGCAATCGGGGGCTAAAATAAGAAACCCTTGAGCAGAAAGGCAGCCTCAAAGAGCATCCATCTCCTTTGTTTGGATGAAGTGAGGAGTGCAGTGAGTGAGCGTTATCTGTCCTCTCTCTCTCTCTCTCTCTCGCTCTCTCTCTCTCTCTCTCTGCCGGGTTCTAACCTGCAGCTCGGAGCTGGGAATGTTTGAATCAACGGGGGGATTCCCGGATCCCAGCTGCTCCCTGATGTGTGAAACGTGTGGGATTCTTTGCTCTTGGGTGTTGTTTACTTCCCACTGTCCTTCTCTGGGTCTTTTTGCCCCTCTTCTTCCTTTGCTTCCTCTTCTTCAGGCATGGCTCAGGGGTGACACTTGGAAGGAAGAATGAAGGGGTGGAGAGGGGTGGGGGTGGGGGGTGTTGAGCAAGCAAGTGAGCGAGTTAGCAGCCGTGCGCTCACCGCCCACTTCCTTTCCAGTCTTCCCCTCCGGCTTCCTGTGGGATTGAAGAGGAGTATGGTTTTAACAGGGAATGAGACGGAGGAAAGGTTGGGGAGGTTGTCTTGATGAGAGTGGTCGTCGGTAAAGAGAATGTGGGAATGTTAAAGAGGAGTTGGGTTGGTTGTTTCAGGCGCAAGGCGAGAGCGTCATATGGAATTGAAATGGGTCTCAGGGTAGCCGGGGGAGGGCGGGGGTGGGAGTGACTACTTACGGGTAAGACCCCTAGACAGCATATAAAGATGGATGTAGCATCTGTGACGTCACCCGTTGGTTTATGCCGAGTGCTGTTCATGCAAATTCTGGGCGAGTCCCTTGTCGCCATCTTGCTGAATCCTAACTGGTTCATTCAGAAACGAGCAAAGAGGCGTAACTCACGCAGCCGCGCAGTACGTCACAGGTCGGCCCAGCTCTGTCAAGAGAACACGTCCCAATTTCAAACATGGATCAAATAAAAATAAGCGAGTGTGACTGATTGAGACCGAAACTGTAGTTTGTACCAGGCTTTAAACATGTTTAATTCACCTCTAAGGTTGGCCATTTCAACATGGGAGTCTATGGGGATTTGCTCCCTTTTGGAGTCAGCCCCCAGTGGTTACCCTATGAACGGCACATTTTTTTCCCTTCCTATCGTGCTTGATCCATCTACACCGGAGGTTGCCCCTCAGTAAGACCAGTGGGATTCGTTTGGTGCAGCTATAGAGAGTCACGGCGCCTTCACACTTTAAACGAACCCTGGTCCGCTTCCTCAGATAGTTCGAACCCCATTGCAGACCAAACACGGAAACTCTGGTCCTCTGAAAACCCGGCACCTCTGTTCCCTTAAAAGTGAAGTCTGGTTCGGTTCCCTTACAGTTGGAAGTGCAAAAGGATTATCCAGCCAACGGTGCATTTTGGTGGTTATAGTCTCACTGGGCAGTGTCTTGTGAAAAACCAAGGGTTGAACATCAACTGCGTGACTTTGTTCATCTTAAAAATGTGCAGTGTGAACGTTTACACTGCACACTTCCCATCCAATTGAACCAAGTCCCCCGGACCACCCGGGTGTGAATGTGCCCTCAATGGACTTTCCAACAGGGTGTGGAGAATTGTCTAATGTGCATTTTCCTCGTTGCACATGCATTTGGGCAAAGTGACACAATGTGAGATTATCTGCAGGCTAACCTGCAGTTTCTTTTACAGGTAGGATCTGTAATGTAGTGTCATAGAGATGGGTTTTCCATGGAAACCTCAGAACACTTGTGCATTTGTTGACAAGCTGATCAAGAAAGCGCTGGCAGCCTCGAGAGTTTTGACATTAATTTGACTTTTTTTGTCCAACAACAAATATACCAGGCTAATGATTTGACATATGCAGTTCTAAGCTATTGTACCATCGAGAACACAAGTACGACTGTTGCTTTTGAGAACATTGACTCTTGAAAAATGTCCAGTATGAGGATGATTTACTCACATCCATAGTTTAAACGAAAACCAGCAGGACGGAAGTTGGGAAGATCGTCATTTAAACCAGTAACTTTTCATTACAGAAACAATTTTGTGTAGTGTTGATTTCATGTCTCATCAACTAACATGGAGTTGGCTGGTTTTATGACTTGTGCCACCTGGGGGGTCGATCTAGACACTTTTTACAAACCGCCATGTCATCAGTCCTTATTTGTGGTCGGTGATATTTCAGTGTTAACCCTACCGTTATGTTTGGGCTGTGCCAAGTTTGTGACTAACAATTACAACTTCTCCATTTTTACCAACTGCCTGCAAACCATTTCTCTCTACTATTTGACACTGGTCACAGTCAGTAGGTTCATCAAAGCTCCTTTGTTGAAAGGAGCTGTCTGATGCAGCTGGAGGAAACGCTGATGAGCTGCGAGAGAGAAGGGGCTTGAACTAAATAAGAAAGGGTGGAAAGGTTTTTAGAACCCGTAGAGCTTCAGGCAACCGTCAAGTATCTATCCCGAAAACAATGATCTGTTATTCTGGACTATCTGAAGATGTCAATGTGAGTGTCTCTCTACTGTTCAACTACAGTTGCCATAAAATCTGTTGACAGTGGCAGTTTGTGAATCATCCAGTCAAAGATGTTTCTAGTTAGCGATGTTTCTGTTGAATTTATATTTGATCGAATTCAGATTAAAAAATATGCTTAAGGGTCAAGTAAAAAAAAATTCAGTTTTATTTTCTATGATCATGTCATTTAAGGTTACCTCTCCCATAGAATACCTTGTTCTTTTATTAAAGGGGAAAAAAGCTTTATGTTATTTATCCTATTTACACAAGGGCATTTCTCTCTCTACATGGTCGCACTGTTACATTTCTCCTCAGCGCACAGCAGAGTTCTCCCCCGATGTGCGCACACAAACACAGACACATCCTCATTCAGGCTAGCGCACTTAGGTGTGCACATCAGAAAATTATAGTTCAGTAGTGATGTTGTCGCTGCCATTAAAACAAACACATGGTCACCATGATTCTTTTAAGTGTTTGTAATGGTGTCGTCCGCACGCGTCCCCCTCCAAAGCTGTAAATGGTCTGTAATTATATAACGCTTTGTCAAGTCTGTCAGACCTCTCAAAGCACTTTACAGTACAGTTTACATTCACCCAGTCGCTCAGACATTCATACCTTGTGTCTATTTGTAGCACTTTGTATCCAAGTAGATGGGACAATGTGGGGTTCACTGTCTTGCCCGAGGACACCTCAAACTACGGAATGGGGGAAGACGGAAATCGAACCCCGACCCTCTGGTCAGAGGACAGGTCCTCTATCCCCCCTGAGCCATAGCTGCCCGACCAAGGGCAAACACCGTGTTCCCTTCAATTTTGTTGCGACGGCAACAAAAGTCAACTATAATATCAAAATGATTTGATACCCTGAGATGAAACTGGATATTTATGGTTTATACAAATGTACTTTAACCATATGCAAACTCACGGAACTAGTATTTCCTGGAGTATTTGCACCAGAAGTCTGAACTGGTGCTGGATTGTGGATATGACAGGCCACTGGATGCATCTGTAAACGTCAAGGTCTATGAATTTGAGTTGCGAGCACATGTGCTGCACTCCCGTGTTTGTGCGGAGCCTAAATCCATGGTTTTCTCGCACGTTGGTGGAGAGTAAACGTGATTGGCTGGGCCTCAGGTATCTGTGGTGTGTCAGTGACTGGTAGAGTGCGCTCCTCAGGAGCCCAGAGTAAACACCGCTGCCTTTTTGGTCTGTGTTTTCGGTCACTTTGCGCTGCTGGGAACAGAGTAAACTTCACCGGCCCGTTACCAATCAAACAGGCAGGGTCTGGCCGTGGGTTCTCGCAGGGATTGAATGTGTCGCGTGCTTCATTCGCTTGTGTTCTACAGCTGGACGCCGAAGGTCGGTCCCCCTTTGGTGGCCTCCGAAGAAAGGTCAACCACCACGTTCATTCATGGAGCGCGAGGCTTCTCACTCCTCTCCCTGCAGTTTGACCCCCCCCAGTTGGGCCCCCCCCCCCCCCCCAGCTAACCGCAACATCCACCACCTCACTTAGTTTCAGCGCAGAAACCACTCTCTTACTCGCCTTTTTCGACACATTTTTCTTTCTCAGTCCCTCTCATTTCCTTTTCATCGCGTCTCTGTGCTCCAATAGAGCAGGATTTATGTCCTCCTCTTGTCCTCCCCTCCCCTGGAGACGGCAATCGACTACCATCTGGTTCAGCATCGGCGGGGTAGAAGCATGAAACTGACCCTTGTGCAAAGTTCCACTTCCTGAGATGTCAGAGGGACTTGTGTTCTTGCACTCACTCGGGATAGGGAGGGAAAGTCAAGAAAGGGGGGGTATATCCTCTGTCCCTGTTTCTTTTTTCTTTTTCTTTTTTTCGTCTTTGAGGCCCCAAGATGTTTTCTCTGAGGGATTGATGCGTCTCCCACGCAGAGGAAGGGAGCAGGAAAACAGGAATTTTTAAAATCCGGACTACAAAGTGTGTTTATGTGAATGTAGCACACTGTTGCAGAAAGCGCATACGACGACTCGTTCTGCTGGTTCTGGCTTTATGTGACATTTGATCCCTCATCTCCTGCTGAATCTCAGCCAGTTAGAAAATATAAGAGGAGGAAGTTTAAGCTGATTGCCCGGCACACAGAACTAAGGAAGTCATTATTTCCCCTATATGCCCCGATAGTGGGCTCAGGCAGATTTATGCCTCCTTTAAATCTGGAGGTCTGGAAATTTGAGTTAGTATAACCCCAGTGAGCTTTTTGTCTCTCAATAAAAGCTGATAGTGTGTTTCCCCCCATCTCTCATCAGTATGAGGGGGTTGACCATCATTCATCTGTAAATACATTTATCCCGGCATCGATCTGTTATCAGCAAAAGAACATTGCAGATTGCGTTACATAACAACATTTTCCGTAATGCCGTTGACTGACGGTGAAAGACGATAAAGTCGTGTCACTTAGCGTCGTTCCTGTCCCTTTAATCATGTCTACGCCTTCACGTAACACAATTATCCGACTCTGGACATGGTGTAATTGAATAGCAGGTCACAAATCGGAGGAAGTGAACGCTGCGGGGCCATCTCTCTCACAGTGATATAAATTATGATGATTTAATCGAATAGCAGCGCATGAAAGCATTAGATGGGTTTAGCAGTGATCGGCCAGTTCCGTTCGTTTTTCATTCACTAGTTTCTCTCCAAATTCAAACCAAATGCTCAAAGAAGATGTAGAGAGAGAGACCAACAGATGTGAGATCATGGTTAAATCTGACCTTTTTTCCTCTCTTTGGTTGCGGTGCTCAATGTTGTGCATTTGATCTTGCCATGTTTAGTCAGAGTGTCTAAAGTGTTTACTGTAACTTTCGTCTCCCATGACTGGTTTTCTACTCTGCTCTCCTTCATCCTCTCTGCCTCCTCAAATGATCTTTTTCATCCCCAGACTTCAAAGAAAAGGTTTTTATTTTACATTTTGGTGCCAACGGCATTTACAGAATAATGTAAACAGCTAGCGGTGCATATCGGATGTGAAACCCTAAGCATACACATCTTATTTTGATGGAGAGATTAAGACACTAAGCTGAGTTTATTATTATTGTATTGGATTTCCGTATGTTTTCCGTTTAAAATTTTTTTTTTTTAAATATATCTTGCATCACTGTCATTTCCAAACACATTTCTAAATCTTACTGTCGACACACGGCAGGGTACGATTTTTATGTCCATCTTGGAGAGAATAACTTGTCTCTGTAAAAATGGGTCAGACTGTCTCCGGACTTTCCCATTTACATACGAACAATGCAACAGAAGACGGTCCAGGTCCAGGTCAGATCAAAGACTGTATAAAAAGATGGACGTAGCCTCCGGGACGTCACCCGTTGGTTTCAGCGGAGTGGATTTGTGACAAATTGTGGGCGAGTCCCTTGTCGCCATCTTGCCAAATCCTAACTCCTCTCGGTTCCCGGTTCATTCAAAAACGGGCAAAGAGGCGGAACACACACGGAGCTGTGGGTCGTAACAGGTCGGCTCGGCTGTCAGTCAAGAGACCACGCCCTTAATCGTGCAACAATTTAAACATCGATCAAATGAAAATATGCCAGTTTGAAAAAAATTTGCGCCCTGCACAGTTATCAGGGAAAACCAGTGACTGATTGAGACCAAAACCAAAGTTTATACCAGACTTTAAACATGTTTCATTCACCTCTAAAGATGCCGATTAATAACATCGGAGTCTATGTGGATTTGCTCCCTTTTGGAGTCAGCCCCTGCGGGTCATACTATGAACTGCAAGTTTGTTCACTTCCTACTGTGCTTCACCGAAGGTCTCTGTGTTTCCGACAAAAAAAACTCCAGAACCTATAAGTAACAAATCCTGAACGTTCTGCACGTTGTGTGTTTTTGTTCACAACAAAACAACCCCTGGTATCAACAAACAGCTTTTTGTCATGCCAGGGGAACAGGCAACAGCCCGGGAACCAAACACCATTCATTTGAACACAACACCCGGGTGCACAGTCATTTTCATCTTCTGGCAAGTATCAGGTCGTCAGATCAAGACTGAGCAACAATGGCAGGTGAGGGAGCTTCTCTTATTTGAGATGAAGAAGAGATTATGGGGTAGGTTACCATGGTAGCATTGTCACCCAGCTCCACAGTGGTGTTGATTTTCTCCCCGTTTTGTTTGTTGTTTCTGGCACACCGGATATCGGAGTCGGAACGCCAGCGCGAACAAAAGAAGCAATGCTAACGAAGCAATCGTGTCTTTTCGAGCGAGCTCACCCAGGTCCAAAGTCGGCCGTGTGTAATTATGAAATCAAGGTTCTTTTTTCCCCCAGTGTTTTCTCTGTCACACCTTCTGAAGTATAGATTGTCGCTCTCCCTCCGGTGGATCATCTTAGCAATATCCTGCTTTGTTGTGACATGGAAGGTTTTACTTTCAGCCTTCCAGAGAATATGCAGAGCATTTTTGTCTCTGTTTTGCTTTGCACATGCGGCCTCTTTGGAAAATGTCAGGAGAATATTTGAAGTCAGTGCACTTATGAAAGCAGCTTAAAGGTGCAATGTGTACGATTTTGGTGATGTTTGTTGCTTCTAAAAAAGTACAAAACAATGACACACTGACATTTTCATGAATATATAATCACCTCAATATAGATGCAACAAAACACTCACATACTGACATTTTCATCATTAATTCAATGTATTATTGTTCCCATTATCTTTGAATGAGGCCATTAATGTACGTATATTAACATGGGGAGGGGGTTCTCTCTATGGGGGCTGGCATGTTTTTACAGGAGTAAAAGAAGGAGAACCTGTGGTAGCCCTCAGTTGTTGTTAAAACTCAAAAGATGTGTTGTATGTCCACTCTGAGCTACTGTACAAAACATGGCGGCCCACATAGAGACATTCAGTATATTTTTCCTCATATACACATAACTCATTAACGGGTAATGGGAAAAAAATTCTGCACATTAAGGTGATTATAAAACACTAAAATTGTCAGAATGTAATGGTTTTGTGATTGTTTTTCTACCATTAGAAATGGCACAAAAAAAAAAACAATCTTAGACAACGCACCCTTAAAAGTCCAATGAGCATTGGAAATATTTTTTTGATCAAATGAAACGGAAATCGATGAAGTTTACCTCAGCTGCCAGATAATTTCTCTTCTTCTTCTTCTTCTTCTTCTGAACAATAAACTAATTATCTCCCATAATAAGCTTAGACACGTTTTTTTGTTGTTGTTTGTTTATAAAGCCACTGCGTAGATCTGATAGCCTGAAGAAACAAATATCTGCCCACTCACACTGCACTTTGCAGCACTCGTCTATAAGTAAACATCAAAGCCAGTGAGCAGAGCAGCACGCTCGGATGACTAATGATCGGCTTTATGGAGGCTTTTGTTGGGCTGTGACACCGCTGACTGCTGCACTGCAATGTTGAGAACACATTGTACAACCGCTGGTGTTGCACCCACACCTTCATGCACACACTCACCCATGACGACGTCACTGAGATAAGGCAAAGCTGCCGCTCCTTTCTCATGCACCTTGCTCCTGGATACTATTGACGACAACACAGCTGGAGGAAATGATGCAAGCTGTAATTAGTCTGTGTCACAGTATCGCTCGGATCCACCCTCCATATTAGAACAGACTGGGAATTTTTTTTTTTATATATGTATGAAGCGCAAAAGTTGTGAAACAGGTTCTGTGGGGGGGAAAAAACAACATCTCAAACCTGCGCAAACTTGTACTCAGTTGCTCACACATGCGATGTGTGCGACAACGCTGGAGGCATTTGTGTGACTTTGCTGTGTTGTTGGGAGAAGATGATCATCGGCCTTTAAAGTCACACCAGGCCACATTTACATCTGGCATTAAAATGTTTATTTTATTTTATTTTTTTTGTGGTCAGGTGGCACATGACCTCATGAGATGTCAGGTGAAGCACAGTCATCACATCACTTCCACTTTGGAATCAAAAACTGCAGCAACCTACAAAGAGATCATAGAAATAGTTTCACCTGAGTTTCAACTCTCTCTCTTTTATATCCTCTACCCATTTTGTTATTGTCCTATCCTAACTGAATTCATTTAGTCAAATTGTGTCTATTCCTTTATTCAAAGAAATCCAGTGATCACGCTAGGCCTTACATTAAAGGTGCAGTGTGTAAGATTTCAATAGATTTCAAGAAAAAAATATGGATACCACAGGCAACTTAACCATTAGATGTCACCAAATCTTACACACTGCACCTTTTAATGCTATGCTCTTACATAAGCTGTGGAACCAGTGCGCTTCCACAAAACGTGCAGCTGTGGCATAAGTGACATTAAAAAAAAAAATTTTTTTAAAGGGTGTGTGGTGGTTTGCCTGCTGCCAGTGCCTAAAGGACTGTGATTGGATGGCAATGAAAATCTAGATGTGGACACCGGGCACTCGTGTTAATCCCATTTTTAAACGTATGTCGCCAAGCATAATAAAATTGCCATCAGATGGCAGAAAACACGCATTTCATTAATTATGTTTACTCGGTTTAAAACTTCGATGTTTACTTGGCCTCACCTCAGTTCTTCCTTATGCGTAGCAGCCTAATGAGGAAATCAGTTTATGGCTGTAGATTGTGAGGTCGTTAACCTGACACAGTCTGCTGATGAAGTCGACCATCGCACGAAGGGAGTGTTTACCGAGGCAATGGCGCTGTTTGCTTGTGTAAACTTTCTGCCCACTGCAAGTATGAAGCTGGGGCGCAGGTAACCGGAGAGAGTAGTCACATGTTCTCCGCAGCTGTCTGAATATCAACAGAACAATCTGGTAGAGCTCCTACTTCTGCCAAGACCAAAGGATTTGCTTCAGTTTAAAGGTGCAGTGTGTACGTTTTGGGTCATTTTCGTCACTTCTAGAAAATATTACAAAACAATTACATACTGACATCTTCATGCATTTTAATCACCTAAATGTTTTTTTTTTCTTTTTCGCCATGACGCTTAAATGATCCCATCGTTGTATATTTACATGAGGAGGGCGTCCTCTCTGTGGGGGCCGCCATGTTTTTACAGTAGCCCAGAGTGGACGTACGAAACATCTTTTGAGTTTTAATGACAACCGAAGTCTCCCATAGGTTTTTTTGGACGTGTAATTGGCCACTCTGTGTAGTGTGATGCCCACCCCCCCCCCCCGAAATAGAGAACTCCCATTGGCTATGATGTCATCAGCATGTAACATCATCATTAATGTGAATGAACTCCTTCGCAGAGCCTCAACAGCAGCATTGGAACGTGCCACATGGATACAACACGCAACTTCACCTCTAGGTGTCACCAAATCGTACACTCTGCACATTTGGGGGGGAGGGGGGGGACCAGTAAAATCATAGCATGACAACCTATCAACAACATCAAATTTCCTTTCTTTAAGTACAAATACATTTGGGAGTTTATTGAAGATAGTATCTTCTCGATATAATGAACCACTTTGCAGAATCATCCCACGGGCTGGATTGGGACCCCTGTCGGGCCGGTTCTGGCCCGTGGGCTGCATGTTTGGCACCTCTGCTTTAAACACTCCCCTTCTGGTCAGTGTTATGATTCACTTCACCACCTGAGTCACAGCTGTCCACATTTTCTTGGCATCCTCTCATAGCGACACTGCACCTTCCCAGTCACTTCATCCCACAGCTTTTTCAGAAACCTGCCTGCAATCAAATGTAGATGATGAGAAATAACTGTATTTGTGTCGGTAAATGATATGAATGAATGAATGAATGAATGTAACACGTAACCGATAAGTGCGTATTGCACAGCAAACCCTCCGCGCACAATTAGCTTCCCCGTCCACACGCTGTCGTGCGGGATCTTCCAATCGGATGAAGAGTCTCAGCTGCCCTGTGGTGGAAATCTCTTTGTTTGTTACCGTTTGCTTTTCGCAATCCACCTAATAATTAAAGGGGCTGATTGCATCTCTCGCGGCTCCTCTCATTAAAACTTGCCAGCTTGCGTTCGTCTGCCCTGTGCTGCCTGGGTATGGGGCTGCTGGACTGCAGGGTTCATATCAGGGAGATGCCTCCAGGACAAACTAATGAGGGCGGGAGGCAGCTGTTAGTTCTTCCTGATTCGATGCACCATCGCGCTTTCCCTGTGACGAACGAACAAACCTGAGGATGACGCAGCGGCTGCAGATCGGAGCGTGACGCAGCTGAAACGTAATATCACGTCTGTTCGTCTGGAGAGTCAGAAATACCCCCGTGTTGTTGTTTTTTTAAGGTGCAGTGCGCAGGATTTGGTGACCTCTGGCGGTTAAGCTGCGTATTGTATCCATCACCCCACCCTCACCCTTCTGAGCACGGGGGAGAAGCAATGGTAGACTTCAATTGTCATCAAATCAAAGTAAAAAAGTGTTTACAATATTATTATTTTTTTTTTTTTAAAGGCCCAAATCTTACACACTGCACCTTTTTAAGATAACGGGTCTGTATCTGTTGTGAGGTGTGTCTCGGGACTCGGTGTCTTGGTTTCCCCTGCAAGTCAAGAGGAGACATGTCGAGGAATGTGAACCATGAGTCATCAGACCTGAACTCTGATCAACAGTGGGATGAATCTTTTTTTTGTTTTGTTTCGTTTCAACCTCAGCCTTTAATTCATTACATCCTTAATCACATGTGAGCGTGTGTGTGCGCACGTGGGCGTGTCTGAGAGGGGGTCGACAAATAGTGACCCTCTCCTCGGCGCCGGTCGGAACCTGTCTGACCAGACCTGCGCTCCTTCCCTTCAGACCCACATGTATCAAGATGGAGGCCCATTTGTCTGCGGCACTCCTCAGTCAAAACCGCCCGTCTTGCACAAACGCCTGGTTACATGAGGAGCAGCTGGGGCGAAATGTGAGGCTTTCCATCACTGCCTTTGTTTTCTTTGGAGCTTCAAACCAGTCAGCGTGCATGAATCAGCGTATGGTTCGGTACCGTATTTGCTGTTTGTTGATTTCTATCAATGTTTGTTGATTTGTCCGATGCACTAAGCTGAATTCACCCAGAGGGATATTAAAGGTGCAGTGTTTGGTGATTTTTGGACATTTGGACATTTTCATGAATTGATAATCACCTAAATGTTTTTTATTTTTAATTACTTTTTTTACATTACCCTAAAATGACCCCATGAATGTATATTTACATGAATCGGGGGGGGGGGGTCCTCTCCATGGAGGTCGCCATGTTTTTAAAGTAGTAATAGTGGACACACTCAAACATCTTTCGGGTTTTAATGACAACTGAAGTGGACCACAGGTTCTCCTCCGTCCTCAGGAGGGTGAGGGTGAGGTGACGGACGCCACATGCAACTTCACCTCCACGTCACCAAATCGCACACACTGCACCTTTAATCATGCAGTCTTTGGAATTTCGCCGGAAAGGCACCGACAAATCCTCGGTGCAGTTCGTGACGCACCGGGTCCTTTTCTCCGAAATGACGCCACGGGGCTGGAGATGCCGGTCACAGTGGTTGTTTTAACTTGCGCGGTGCAGCAGCGGAAAAAAGACACAAGCGCTTGCCAGAGTAAATACAGCTCGCTGCCTTTGACACACAAGCCAGAACTCGCCCTGTCGCCAAAATCTTACCCTTACTGTAGACAAGGCTGACATCGCTTATTTTCACATGGAAAGCTGGCCAGGTTTTGGCTGCATAGACTAAATTCAGCAACAACACACACACACACACACACACACACACACATAAACGCAGAAGCCATGACTTGAGCCAATAGGTTACATAAGCAGTGGATGTTAGCGAGCGAGAGCAGCACGAGGCCTTTGATTCAAGCTCCTCCGATGCTGTGCTACGACTGCGTGCGATGTACAGCCATGTGCATCATTTGTATTGTGTTGGAATCGTGCAGGCATTGGGGGGGCAGGGGGGGGGGCAGGGGGGCCGGGGGGGGGGGCTGGGTAAAGAGTCACAGTGGTGAAAGCACAAATCCTGTGCTTTGCCATGAAAGCTCCCCAGAGGCACACGGAGGACTGTTTGTTCTCCCCTGCTGGGCAGTGCACAGAGCAGCAGCATCTTATTTCAGTCGAACCGCTCTGAGCCCCTTTCATTTACAGGGACTCAAAGTGGAAACACGGATATAAACAATGTAGTTACGTTTGAAATAAGAACAATCATGATTCGAATAAAGGATATGCAAGAAATGACAACCTCAAAAAAAACGATGCTCCGATTTATATACCTCTTTTTTTTTCTTTTTTTTTTAATGTAAAGGTGCAGTGTGTAAAATTTGGTGACATCTACTGGTGAAGTTTCAGTTTGTATCCATCACCTCACCCTTCTTATTGGAGCATGCGGGAGAAGCTACGGTCGACTTCAGTTGTCATTTAAACTCAAAAGATGTTTAGTATGTTCACTCTGGGCCACCGTAAAAACATGGCGGCCCCCATAGGGTGGAGCCGCCCCTGGTCTAACCATACATTAAAGGGCTCATTGCAGGGTTACGTAACAAGCAAGTGACGCAATGGGGTGATTATACATATTTGTAAAAAGTCTATAAATAAAAGTTTGTCATTGTATTGCGATAGATCGAAGTGACAAAAATGACACACTGCACCTTTTTAAGGAAAGACGTCTTTTTTGGAGCCTCATTGTGCCACAGACATAGAACCTGCAGTACCACTGTCTGACCACTGGGTCCTATTTATTTCAGAGCTTGGTGCACTTCCTGTATCCCGTTCCCCTGCTCCAGCCAGGGCTGGGTTCCAAAAAGCAAAGATAACGTTTTGCTGTCGTCTCTCTCCAGTTTGCCAAGGCATCACCAATCGTCTAAACCTCCTGGGCACCAAGGAAGACCACTACCTGAACATGGTGAAGACCTACAGCAACTGCACCGTGGTTCTGGAGAACCTGGAGGTCACCCACATGGAGGAGCACCGTGACCTCTCCTTCCTCAGGGTAAAGACCTTTTAGCAGAGAAGAGCTGACGCGCAGTAAAGCTGGTTTGTCCAGTTGTCTTGATCACTTTGGTGGTCTTAACGTTTGCTATCGAAAAAGAATCCCCCCTCTCTCTCTCTCTCTCTCTCTCTCTCTCTCTCTGCTGATATAAGGTATTAGCTCAGACGATTAAGATCAAGAGTCTTGCAGCGGCTCGGATGATTCATGATGTTTGTAGCTCTCTGGTTGTAGCTTTGCCTCAACTCCCAACCTCACAGACGTGAAGAGGGACCACACACATGCACACATGCAGGCCTGCACCCACAAACAGAAAGGACACAGTCTGCAGACGAATCATGCTCAAGGTTTCAAGAAAATCATTTTCCGTCATGATGAGGAGATACATGCTCCTCTTACCCCCCCCCCCCCCCCCCCCCTCTTCCCCCCCCCCCCCCACCCACCCACCCACCCCACCCCACTCGTTTCCTTCTACCCTTCCATCTGACACAATAGCTAGTTTCCTGGGTGGTAACTTTCAACAGTTTGATGAAACTTGAGAGCAAAGGGATTCGGTGAATGTTCTTTTTGAAAAAAAAAAAAAAAGTCTTTATCTAATTTCTTAGTTGGTTATACATCTTTAAAGGTGCAGTGTGTAAGATTTTGGTCATTCTGGTCATATTGTCAATATTACGAAACAACTACTAACATTTTCATTCATTTATAATCTTTTTTTTTTTTTCCGTTCCCCTGAAATGAAGTGGACGTAGTCAACACCTTTTAGAGTTTTCATGACAACTGAAGTCTACTTCACCTCTAGAAGTCACTCAATCTTACACACTGCACTTTTAACATCTCTCAAATATACAGCTTCATGCGTTTTCCACCCACTTCTGCGTTTTCGTCCGCAGTCCATTGAAGAGGTGGGTGGTTACGTCCTGATCGCCCTCAACACAGCCCCCAGGATTCCTCTGGAGAACCTGCGCATCATCCGAGGTCACTCCCTCTATGAGGGAGAGTTCGCCCTCACTGTCCTCGCCAACCATGAGAAAGCGAGGGGTCAGGGAACCAAAGAGCTTCTTCTCACCAGCCTGACGGGTCGGTCCACATTTCTTTGTCCCTCACAGACTCTGAGAATTGCAATATTGACCGTAAAAAAAAAAACGAGCCAAGTGTCTCATTTTTCTCCCCGTGCAGAAATTCTGAAAGGAGGTGTAAAGTTCGGGGCGCACCAGCTCTGTCACGTGGAGACGATACAGTGGTACGACATCGTCAACGCCGACAGCAAACCCCGCATGGAGCTCCCCACCGCCAGCAACAATCCACTCTGTTCGTAGCGCGCTCTCTGTCCCGAAGTCAGCCGATGTGATGAGATATGACATGAAACCAACATGAATGTATTTCCAACAGGTAAACAATGTGACTCCAGCTGCTTCAACGGCTCGTGCTGGGCACCGGGTCCACAGAACTGTCAGACGTGTAAGCATTTTTCTTTTCCTTTGACACATAGTGACCCAATACAAATTCAAAATGTCATATATATATGTATATAACATTTGAAACCTTTTTTCATTTAATTTTTT
>JAFBJT010016354.1:0-17487 GCA_016785325.1 Chascanopsetta lugubris | reverse complement strand
ACGTGGGAGGAGTTTGGCATCGCCGAGACAGCGACGAATGACCCGCCCACTACGAGCCTCACGATCACGGACGCTACGTCCATCTTTAAATGCAGCCTTCGCGGTTGATTTCTGGAGTCCCCGTCGGAGCGCTGCTGTCACTGCGGTATCAGCGAGCGCTAGCTAAAGATGCTGCCTCCATCCAACACGGCGTACATTTCACAACCTACCTTCGCGCAGTCGCTAACCACAAGCTAACAGAGGCTAATGGGCAAGTCCGTCATGTCTCATCTCTAAGAATCTGTTCAGTCACCGGCAATCAAAGGCTGAGCAATCAAGAGGACGTTGTCCGTTGCACCTGCAACAAATTCGTTTTTAGAATAGAAAAACAGAATGCATTCTGGGAGCTGAAGGGTTGCGGATCGGATCCGTTGTTATCTAGTAAAAGCAAAGGCCATAATAAGAGATCTGGGGAGAAAACAAACAACTAAAGTAAACATCTCCTCAGCTTCACAATAACAAAATGGATCGCGATGTGTTTTGCTCCGACCTGTTGCACCAACAGTTTACATTCTCAGAAAGTCTCAAGATTAAAAGGCTTGGATCAATATGGCCAAAAAAAACAACCTTTCTCCCTCTGTTACTTTCTCGTGGTGGGATGTATTGATTGTGTTGACTCAAAGTATTAATATCAAATGGGGGGGGGGGGGGAGGGGGGGGGGGGGGGACTGTACAATCTGTCCCTGGCAGAGACCTGATCAATTAAGTCCTCATTTATTATTCAAATATGGGTAATTTCTTGGGCTGTGCAGGGAATTAACAAAAAGTGCGCAGGAAAACACAATGATAGGAACCCTGAGTAAAGAAGCGCTTATATTCCTCTGTGTATAAAAGGTATTATTACGATACATTTGAAATGACTCGCTGCACTTGTGTGCAGTAAAACAGAGCAAAACAAAGGTAACTCCGCTCTGTGTGCTGATTCTTCATTTTCTCCCTGTGCTCCCTCCCTCCCTCTCTCTCCCTCTCTCTCTCCCTCTCTCTCTCTCTCCCTCTCTCTCTCCCTCTCTCTCTCCCTGTCCCTGAGGATGTGGTGTGATAGCGTTCACTCTGTAATGGCTCCATGTGCTACAGCTTTTAGGGGTAAATTGATGTCAGTGACATCGCCGCACGTTTGCATAAAGCTGTGGGAAGAAGAGCAGAAGGAAAAGTTTTTCGCTGCCGGGTTTGAAAGCAAATTGACAGCAGCCTGCGCTATCTAACACTTTTCAGATCCTCAAACCGGCGCTAACCTTTCTATAATCACAGTCCAGGCCGCTGCATGCGGCGTTTGAAGCAGCCCACACTGGCGGCTCCAGGCTGTGGGCGCACCACTCACCGAGCTTAAGTAAAGTTTTTAAACACAGGGACGGAAAGAGAAAAAAAAAACGGATTTGGAGAGTTATGTAAACTGGGGAAGTGAGCACAAGGAGGCAGATTCTGGTCAAATTCAGTTTCCGAATTAAAATCTGCGATGTTACGTGGAAGAGTTTTGCAGCTTACGAATCCATTTCCTCACAGTTTTCCAGCGCTGCAGCTCCTCCCTTCGGCCGGAGAACACTTCGTTTAGCTCCAGCCTATGTTTAGGACTGCACTCTGGATAATGATAATGGCCTGCTGTGATTGGCCAGCTGGTCCCACTCTGCTGCGATTGGCCGCCCTCTATTATCAAGTAAACGAGAGTTGTTGGCCTAGCTGCTAGCCATTCTTTGTATGTTATACCGCGTTGCGTTGAGAAGAGTAAGAGTAAGAGTAAGAGTAAGAGTAAGAGTAAGATAAGGTAAGGTAAGGTAAAGTAAGGTAAGATGGGATAAGCTAAGATAAGATAAGATAAGATAAGATATGATAAGATAAAATAAGATAAGATGAGATAAGATAAGATAAGATAAAATACCTTACACTACATTACGCTGGAGATAATTTCAATAGGATCGGATTAAATAGAGTAAGATACAATTTGGTAAGATAAGATAAGATACAATAAGATACTTTTTTTTTTTTTTTTTCAAAATTGAGAGAGACCCTATTACAAAAAAAGGCCATTGGCATTAACACAGCCAAAATGATAGCCGGATAAAGAGGGGACATTTGCATGTGGGTTAAGATAAGGTAAGATAAGATGTCAGGGGAAAAAAAAAAAAACATAGCATGTCTCACTTTAACGTACGTATGTAAATGTTACCGAGAATCACTGAAAACACATGCAGTCATAAAATAATAAATCAACATCGAACGAAAAGCGCCTGGATGGTTTTCATCCAACATGGTGAAAAACAGTGGATTGAAGCGTAATGACGCACCTTGACTGACTGACTGTGCGAGCGCAGCGCTGTAGTTGCATAACTCCGGGGTGAGCCGGAGTACTTACGGCACGGCGGGGTGCGACATCAAACTGGGAGGCAACATCTGTCAAAAATTTCAGACACCGGTGCAGCCGGGAGGTTAAGCACTGTCATGGGAACCCGCTTCCGTTGCATGGCAACCAAACACTGTTTGGGGGGAACGTACAGGGACCTGAGCTGAGCTCTGCGTTGGATGATGTGACGAGGGAGATGGATCCACCATCGGCTGAATCTGAGTCCTCGCTGTCGAGTGACTTGTGGCCGGATTAAAGGGGCGGGTGTGTGTGCGATTTGGTGACCTCTAGAGGTGACGTGGCAGGTCGTGTCCATCACCTCCCCCTCACCCTGCTGAGCCTGCGGGACTTCAGCTGTCACTAGAACTGATAAAAGATGTTTAGTACGTCCGGGACATTAAAGGTGCAGTGTGTAAGATTTCATTTTGTCATTTCTGTCACTTCAAGAAATATTGCAAAACAATTATATACCAGTATCTTCATTGATTTATAATATTATTATGATATATTTTTTTTTTTTACATTACCCTTAAATGAGCGCATTAATGTATATCTACACGAGGAGGGTGTCCTCGCGACGGGGGCCGCCATGTTTCTACAGAAGTAAAAGTGGATGTGCTAAACATCTTTTGAGTTTGAATGACAACTGGAGGCCATCATTTGTTCTCCTGCACGCTCAGAAGGGCGAGGTGATGGATACACACTGCACCTTTAATGGGCTCATTTAAGGGTAGTAGAAAAAATAAACATTCACGTGATGAAAAATTCATGAACATGTCCGAATTTCATTGTTTTGTAATATTTTTTAGAAGTGACAGAAACGACCAAAATCCTACAGACTGCACCTTTAAATGTGGATTATCCGAACGAAGTGGGAAGACGTGTTATCTTCGGTCACACACTCGCGAGTGACCACACTGAGGGAGGAGGTGACACCGGTTGATGTGGCAGAATTAAACCGGAGCTTGATCAGCGCCGGAGGAGGAGGAGGAGGAGGACGACGACGACGACGACGAGGAGGAGGAGGAGGAGGACGACGACGAGGACGAGGACGAGGAGGAGAAAGAGGAGGAGGAGGAGGAGGAGGAGGAGGAAGAGGAGGAGGAGGACGACGAGGACGAGGAGGAGGAGGAGGAGGAAGAGGAGGAGGACGAGGACGACGAGGACGAGGAGGCGACAGCTTGAGTTCGTTAGCGCTGGTCCAGAAGCTTTGGAGCCCGGAGGCGCCGAGCGGCCCGGTTTTTCAGCTCAAACCCGACACATTTGTCAGAGTTTGGACACGGGGGTGATGGTTTCATTAAGAGGAGATCTGTGCCCTGACATTTACAACACCTGTTAAAATGAAGATGTATTACATATTTCACAAGGTGGCAAAGAAGGCATCCATCTCCGTGCCCGGCCTCCTCCCCCACCCCCACCCCCTCCCCCCCTCCCCCCCTCCCCCCCTCCCTCTCATGAAACGCTGTTCAGTTAGTGGCTTATTAATTTAAAGTGTACTGCGTCGGCCCGTCCGGGGTGAATATGCTAATCAACAATTTCCAAACCTAATGAAGTATTTTTTTTTACGAGAGGCTGTAAAAAGTATTTTTGGGAAATTCGCTGTCGGGTTCAACAGCTCAATGTGACGATCCAAGTTGAGTCTCACACATCAGCCGCCGTTAAACAGGAAGTGGGGCGACGCAAAGAGTCAGCAACAGTTGACGGGCAGGTTTAAGGGAGAATGCGGCTGCAACGATGGAGTTCATGTGAATTTTTCGAGAAAAATAGATCAGATTCTAATATATATGAATTCTTCTGAATATTCATTACGATAATAGGTTGTAGTAATAAACGTGTAATAAATAACTGCTGGACGTCTGGAGGGCAGCAACGTAGTGAAACTTGTCTGGACTGGCCACTTTATGTATTTTCAAAATTGGCAGTTACTCTAAAATAGTCTTAAATTAACATTAAGACTGAAAAGATATTCACCTCAAGAAAGATGTGATGTTTGTCAGTTACTGTAAAACACGGTGGTACAACATGGTGGCTATAAATATATGTCAAGGCCTTTAAACATAAACCTTTTTTTTTATAAACAAATGAAAATGTGAAAAAGACCATACATATCGAGAATAGATTTATTTATTAATATATTATATATCAATCAACAGAGAAATGTTTTCTCCACATGACTAATATTTTGTTGTTTGATGTTTTTTTCTGCATTTTTAATGAGCAACACTTAACTGGCTCTACTGTCGTCCTCTCTTTCTGTTGCCACCACACTGTTCAAAATGAAACTGTGCTGATCAACGAGCGAGACAGATGCGAGTGAAAATAGTGAACCCCTCTCTCTCTCTCTCTCTCTCTCTCTTCTCTCTCTCTCTCTCTCTCTCTGGGGTGGGACCTCGGCTCGGCCCACCTCCCTCCGGACGCTGCCCCCC
Organism: Chascanopsetta lugubris; assembly: GCA_016785325.1. Taxonomy (NCBI): domain Eukaryota; kingdom Metazoa; phylum Chordata; class Actinopteri; order Pleuronectiformes; family Bothidae; genus Chascanopsetta; species Chascanopsetta lugubris. The sequence continues at coordinate 12,687 of JAFBJT010016354.1, read as the reverse complement.
CCCCCGCCCCTCCACGTTGTCAGCGTTTATTCCTCTATGAAAGACCCTGATCGAAGACTTATTTGCATGATTGCATTTTCCATACCTTGCATTAATCGAGCAGCAGGGATGAATAGTTAATGGCCTATCACATTTAAGTAGCCATCTCCAGCAGCCATCACATTACAGCTCCCTCAATCTGCTAATGAAACAGGTCTCTCTCACACTCACTCTGTTTCTTCTCTCTCTCTCTCTCTCTCGCTCTCTCTCTCTCTCTCTAAACCACACACTTGGTCTAGTCGGGTCAGGAACACACGCTCAAGATGAAAATGAGAGAAAATATGTGCATGAGAAGTTCAATTAAAGCTCATCAGGGCTAAATCACGTTAACGGTTTTAGAGTGGATGACACACTTTGCTGACAGAGTGGATCTAAGTAAGTTAATAACCAGGCCGGACCCTGGTGTGACCTGTGTAAGACGAACCACTCGAGGGGGCTCTCAGACAAACACTGAGGTGATGACAGTGTCGGTGACGCTGTCAACATTCACGTCTGGACGTGTCTCTGCTGCCGAGGATCCAGGGCAGAAAAGATTCAGTCAAAATTGCCATAAGATGCTTTTATTTTGAAATGCATCCGTTTCCTGCGTGTGGGTCCGATACTGTCATGAAGTCAACTTGAATGGTGCTCTGAGAATGCTAAATGCTGCACAAGGCTAAGGCTCTATTGTTTTATTTTGTTCACAGAAGTGAAAAAAAGAAAGTCTGTCGGCTTCTTATTCCGATCCATTCAAGATGTACTGCAACGTCTTTTTGGAAATGTACCACTTTTTTCACAAAATTAAATTATTTCATTTTCAACGTTTTCAGCCAAATAACAAAGACAGGAATAGATGCAGATAGAACTGCAACCAACGACTATTTTGAGAAACAATCTCAGTCTATCATTATTTTTTTTTCAATTAACTGGATAAAAAATATAACATGTATATTTCCACTGACTCAGGGGTTGTTGTTTTTTTAAGGCACGCAAGATGAAGTCTTTGACAACGCTTCGTCAAGAAACTTAGAAATGGAAACAGCTCAACAGTATAAGTGGAAAAAAAAGTTATTTACTTTCCACATCTTGTTTTTTAAAACTGACCCGATGAATAAGGTCACTCACATTTGAATAATGAATCGTATCGAATCGAATGGGTGAGTTGTCGCAGCCCTTAAAACAACATAACCTCCAATACGGAGTTAAAAGTCTTCTCATAATGAGACTGAGGCAAACAGGTCTGCACTGAAACGTGCACTCAGACACAAACAGAGCCCCACTTTTATTTCAAACAGCTGCAGTGAGTGTTTCGATCAGGCTGCTCTAATACTTCCATTTCTATGTTTACAGAGGAGGAGGAGGAGGAGGAGGAGGAGGTGGGGGGGGGGGGATGCTACAACTTCCCAGCAATGAGTCAAAGCAAAGACTGCATTCACGTGCATTTCAGAAAATTGTTTTTCCCATATGGCTAAAGACAGAACACCAGGGACAGGAAAAAAAAAAAAAAAAAAGCTCATACCACAAGGTCACTGATGCCGCTACTATTCATATTTCTGGGTTTTTTTCTCCGATCCCTCTAACCACCCACAACAAGCACCTCGTTGCCGCCTCCCCGCTGGGACCGGCCTCCGTAATGGTCGGGATCTGAGGCCGCCGCGTTTCCCGCGGGACCTCCTCGCTCGCACTGAGGAACGAGGATCAAGAAAGGGGAGATACCCGGCCCGCGCTGAGGTGGCAATGTGCGCACGTTACCGGGAGAACGGCCGCAACATTCACACCCCCGGCTCTGTGTGTATGCACACGGCCACGCTGAAGCTCCAGAGACCTCCTTTAATAGTGTTTGGCTTAAAGCGGGATGTGACGGGACCTTGGAGCGGAGGAGAGTTTAAGTAGTGATTGGTTTGACGAAAGAAAAGGTGACGCCAGAGGAGGAGGAGGCGGAGGAGGGGGAGGGGGAGGGGGGGGTGTATGGAACCTGTAAATGGAGGCGGATGAATGGAGCAAGAGGAGAAAATAAGGAGGAAAAAAAAAAAGAAAGGGGGGTGAGAATATATAAGCCTAAGCAAATATTTATTACCAGTCTCTGAAGGGCGGCGGCGGCATGAGCTGAATAGACTGGGACCTGGAAACCACTGTTACCGGTGGCGATAAGGGAGCGTTTCACACTCACTGCAATCTGACAAAGGCTTAGTGGGTAATGGGGGGTGAGACTCCTGACACTCGTTTATGGGGGGGGGGGGGGGGGGGGGGGGGGGGGGGGGGGTACAGGAGCTTTAGTACATCATAAGAGCCGAGCATCAGATAAGCCTGAAAACCTCTTCAGGTCCAACACAGTAAACGTTTACACATCAAAGATGTTTATCGCGCAGGAAGGAAGGATGATGGGAACGTCTCAAATAACAGCTACTGGTTATTAATTGATGGAAATGTTCGTTTTAAGTGAAGCGGGGTTCCAGCAGAGAAGCTTTTAAAACTTGAAAAAAAAGTGACTTAATATTTAAGACTCGTTTTTCAGAAAAAAAGAGAAATAACCGAAAAAAACTAGCAAAACTAGATTGTTCAACTTGTCTAGTTTATCTAGATTGATAAATTAAATTAAATTGAATATGAGTAAATACAATTAAATTAAATTAAATTAAATTAAATCAAATTAAATTAGATTAAATTAAATTAAATTAAATTAAATTAAATTAAATTAAACAAAATTAAATAAATGAATAAGAGGATTTAAAAATGAATCCCTGACTATTTTCAGATTTTAAAGTAAATGTTTTTAAAGTACAATTTCTACAAAATCCTCTTCAAACATCTAAGAATATTTAGGACTTCTGAAAACATTAATTTAAGACATTAAATTAAATTGTTAGCATCTGTAATTCTCCGTCCGGAAATGTATACTGCGAATCCTAACTGATCCTAACAAATCAGAACTGTCTGCAAGTTCAGATTCAAAGATCATTTCTCAGAATAGGTTTCCAACTCCTTCATTTGAAATGCAAAAGTGAATGTGAGGAAAATAATCTAAACAAATAAATGAACCGCTAATTTTGAGATACGAAAGAGCAACATCAGACTTCCAAGGCTTTTTAGGACATGAAAGGAATAATTCAAGACATTTAAACACAAATCAAGGCCTGATTTTCATGATAATAAATCCAAAAACTCTGTGCGGATCTGCAGGAACCCGAGCGTGCTGATTTGCGAGCGCTGAAATCCCCGTGTCATTCTGCCAGGAGGCCTCGGCTACCAGCTCCTGTGAATAACAACTGAGCGCCGCGCCAAGGAGTCCTAAGACAACACACTAAATCTCCCCCGGCCGCCGGGACGCTGTCGTGTCGCTGACCTTGTGCTTGGACTGGAGCGGGAGGAGGCGCGATTGAAAAGACAAATGTATCCAGGGGTCGCTCGGCGGGGGCGGCCTCCGTTCACCCGAACACGCAGCACGCAGGTTTCATCCTCCACCAAAGTGCACATGCTAACCGTCTGAAACCACGGGGCTGATGAGACAGCAGAGCTACGCCGTCGGAGGGAAAACCTCAGATATACGACAGGCCCTCGAGAACAGAACACAACAAATCCGTACGCAACACGCACACGCACACACACACACACACACGTATACTGTGCCGTTGAAGACAGACTTCACTTTTGGTTTTGCTCTTGTTCTGAACTTTAAAAAGGCGAATGACGGAGTTGCTGGAGTTTTTGTGGAGAGTCTGGAGAGTGTTTTTTTGCAGCGTGAACATTAAAGTTGAGGTTTAGAGGCTGGAGCCACTGATCAAAACAGACAGACCATATGTCAGAGCCTGGGAAGGTCAGTGTCGACTGTAGGAGGAGGAGGGAGATGAGTTGGAGAGAGAGAGAGAGAGAGAGAGTCATCGCACGAGGCGAGGAAACGTACAAAGGAGAAGTCAAACGCAGGCGCTGTGGCCTTCCTTCTACTTCCATCTATTAAAGTCTATCAGATGACATCATGGTCCAGGAGCCAGATCATCGATTCGCTGCCAGTTCAAACCGAGCGGCGGCGTCTGGGGGGGCGGAAGGATGAGGCCAATAGGGAGGTGGGGGGGAAAAAAGTTGCGCTTCACAGGGTGGCCACTTGAGGCCGGCTTCAAAAGCGAGTCAATCCCCCCCATAGACTCCCACTTAAAAATGGTCAACTTTAGAGGTGAATGAAACATGTTTGAAGCCTGGTGCAAACGACAGTTTCCGTCTCCATCAGTAACATTTGTTTATTTTTTTACCCTATTGAGGTTTGAAACTGCGCAAAATAAAGGGCGTGGCCTCTCGAGTGGCACCCGATCGTCTCTCCCTGCGCTGCAAACTACAAACAAACAAAGTCACCCGCGAGCAGAGGTGACAAACACATCCGATTTAAAGATAGATAACGTGTCAAAGGTGTGACAGTACCTGAAATTCCTCTCCGCCATCTTTAATAAAGTAGCGGGTGGAGCGCAACGCGTGTGTTTTCCGACTCTCTCATTGTTTGGCTCTGTGCGAGACGTTTCTGGGCAGCAACGTTTGGACAGGAAAGCGTTGGCGCTCGCATTAATCTCATCAGTTTGGTCTCGGTATCAGCGTTTCCATGACAAATGTAACACTGCTGTGAAAGCGTATCGACGGCAGCGTACGTTGTGCACACATCAAAGCCCCCGGGTGTTGCTGGGTCGGAGGAGGGCCCCGACTCTGACTGGTGTGTTCACAAAGAAGCGGTCGACAAATCCTGCAGACGGCAGCGTCGGGTACAACTACGTTAGAACAAAAAACACTCGGTTCTTGGGCAAAAACACAGACTGTCAACAGGCACCAGTGTAAAGTTTATACGATTATTGTGACGTTTCTCCAGGAGCTTCCACAGCAACAAACACAGGGATAATGGATTCCACCAAATTATGCAAATCTTACACAAAGATGGCTGACGTGCATTAAATCATCACATTTACTAACCAGGCAAACTGGGAGGAAATGACTCACAGAAATATCACCAATCTGAATCCAATTACCAAACACTGCTCGAACAATATTCAATCAAATGGGCAAATATTATATTATAAACGAGATCTCACTGTAAATGGCAGAATGTAAAAGTGGCCTCCTCTGCCATTTTGGTGGATTGCGCCGGCGCTCTCTGTGTTTCCTAGCAACCGGTTACTTTACACCGAGGGGCGTTCGAAGCTTTAATGCCGCCACCATATTCATCCATGACTAGTTAGGAAGTCGCTGGTCTAGTTACTAATGGATCCATGAATAGCTGCTACTAAACCACACACACACACACACACACACACACACACACACACACACACACACACACACACACACACACACACACACACACACACACACACACACACACAGGTGCCTCAGTCTGCAGAGAAGTTGTGAGTAAGGAGCTGGCGTATGCAGGTTTTTCAGTGTGCACACACACTCACAGACACACATGTACACACACACACACACACACACACACACACACACACACACACACACACAGACGTGCATGCATGCCAAAACAAAGAACCGGAATAACAATCAGCACAGTCTTTGTCCCCAGGAGCTCCCAACACAAACCAGGTGAGCAACAATAGGAGTTAATAACTCCAATTTACTTTATTATTCAGGTCCCTTCACGGAGCACGGCTTAAAATACCAATTTGAAACAGTAAATCAGCCACGCAGCAAAAAAACCTTTATCTCGGGGGACTAATGCGCACACAAATATCCCGCCAAACGAACCTGCGCAGACACACACCGTCCCCCCTCCGTCCGTTCAGCGCCGTGATACCCACCGCCTCCTTTCTTCCTCTGCTTCTCCTGTGGTGGAAAATGGCCTGGGTCTAATTTCTCTATGCGACTCAAAACCCCTTGGTAATTTTCTTAATCTCGGTCTGATTTGCGGGCATTTGCATAAAAATGTTCACTTGTGAGGGTCCCGTAACATGGCGCTAATACGCAATTACTCTCCTCAATGGCGGTGGCTAATTACAGAGGTGTCGGACAAACAGGTAGCAGGCAGAAGGAGAGAAGGGAGAGGAGGGTGGAAGGGGTGGAGGGCGGAGGGTGGGGGGGTGGCACAATGGCCTCAGTGCTGGGGGTTCAGCCACATGGGACAGAGCTGCTCGATGGAAAGCAGTAAATTCATTTAGGCCGGCTTCATTAAACCCTGCTCCGCGGGTCCTGCATCATGCACTCCCCCTTTGCCCCTCTTCTCATTTGCGGGGCGGCGGCGGCGGATGTGCTGTGGATACGAAGGAGGCGATCACAGGAATGAGCGTCACGCAGGGGGCGGGACGCGGGAGCGCCGCTGGGAGGAGAGCGAGGACGTGAGGGAGAGATGGAGGGAGATATCCAGAACCCAGCAGTGAGCGAGGTATGGAGGGCAGGAAGGAAAGAAAGAGGGGGGACGGGGGGGGGGGGGGGGGGGGGAGAGAGAGAGTGAATGGTATCAATAAAGAAAGACGCAGGACAAAAAAAAAAAGGCAAATTACTGAAAAGGGCTGGTGGGATGGAACAAGGGCACGAGGACATGTGCTCATTTGATGATAAAGAAATAAAAGGACGGGCTCATAAAGGAATAATTCTGAATGAGGCTTTTGTTTTATTCATCTGACCCAATCTTCCAAAAAGCCACAGAGAAGAGAGGAAATTACAGCTTTGGTCCCCAACCGGAGGCCAAATGCCAAGTCTCCAGCATGGTGAAACAAGCCCCCCCCCCCCCCCCCCCCCCCCCCCCCCAAGTCTCCAGCATGGTGAAACAAGCCCCCCCCCCCCCCCCCAACCCCACCCCCACCCCCACCGCCTCCTTACCATTTAGATTATACCGGCAACTCTCTGACCCCACAGTATGGATAAGCGTCAGCGGGCCAGGCTCCTGCGGCGAGGCGCCACCTGTGATCCAAACTTATTCGCACAAACACAAACTTCAACCTGTGACTCCCGCTCAGGAGACAGGCTGCTCATAAAGTTGCCATCTCTCTCCCCCCCGACTCGCTCGCCGGCTCGCTCGCCCGCCCGCAGGCTGGCTCGCTCCGGCTCCGCAGCCTTTCATTACGGCATCACGGCTCAGTCTGCGAGGACGAGTGTTGTGAAACGGACACTGAGAGCAAAGAATCCACAGCTCTGAAAGTCTTTGAAAGGTCTCGACAGGTTAAAGGTGCAGTGTGTACAATTTGGTGACACCTGGTGGTGGAGTTGCATGTTGTATCCACCACCTCACCCTTATTCTTCTGAACGTGCAGGAGAAGCTACGGTGGCTCACAGTTGTCATGAAAATGTTTATGTCCTCTCTGGGCTACTGTGAAAACATGGCTGCCCCCATAGACAGGACCTGCCCCTCATGTAAATATACCTTAATAAGCTCATTTAAAGGTGCAGTGTGTCACATTTCAGTCATTTTTGTCACTTATATTGTTAAAAAAAATTTACAAAACAATGACATACTGACATTTTCATAATCTCCTAAATGTCATTTTGTTCCCATGACCCTTAAATGAGCCCATTAATGTACATTTACCTGAGGAGCGGCTCCTCTCTATGGGGGCCGCCATCTTTTTACAGTCGCCCCAGAGTGGACTGTTCTAAACATCTTTAGAGTTTTAATGACAACTGAAGTCGACCACAGGTTCTCCTGCTTGCTCCCCAAGGATGAGGCGATGGATCCAACATGCAACTTCACCACTAGACGTCACCAAATCTTACACACTGCACCTTTAAGGGTGAGTGGGAACAAACACAGTAAGGAAGGGAAGTGTCGCCGAGCCTCGGTCGGCAGCTCTGGTTCCTGGCCAGCGGAGCACTTCACGAGAACATTTCTGTGCCATTACATTACCGACGTGCTCGGCCGACACGCTGGGAGGAGCTTCAATCACTGTTACACATGACACGCGCGTCCAGCTGCCCAATGAACACGCGCGTGGGAGACGGACACGGAGCTTCCAGGGGCAGACGCGCTTCTGCACCGATCGCTAGCGAGAACCCAGAATTATGAATGACAGAAATTCAGTCTGGCCCAAAATCAAAACATCCCTTAATATGTACTGAACTTTGTTATTTTTTTTTTTTAAAGGGCCGACACGCGGCTCCATCTGAGGCTAAAAATACCGTGCGTGAAGATGGATGACGGCTCTCACCGAGTGAGGCCAAATCATCTCAATCGCCCCCTCGAGGCAAAAGGTCAAAACACAGCAAATTAGCCAAATTAAAACGTCAAGCTAGGCAAAAATATTTTCGCGTAATTTTCATACGAGGGGAGGAAATGTAATTTGTTTTGTCCATCATGAGACTGAATGGAAGTCACTATAAACAGAACATAACTTGTGGTTTTGTTTTGAGGAAAGCAGAAATAAAAGAAACTCGTAAAACTGAAAGTGATAAATTGTGCAGAAAACTAAAAAACATAAACCACATAAAACAAAATAAGCCATATGCAAAGTATGAGTAAGAAAAAGACAAATCAACCTTAAGAGTCAAATAAATTGCCTGCAAGCTCAGCCCATAAATATCGGGAATTGAATAAAAGCATTCAAATGAAGTCAACTCTCAAAACAAAGACATGCAATCAGATCAAAGGGGAAATCAAATCAAGAAAAAGCTAAATCTACATATATTATCCATCCGCTTCCCCCGGGCTGACAGAAAGTAGAGTAAACAAAATGAAATTACAGAGGGGGGATGTTTTGGTTCAGATGGAAGCTTTCAGTTGTCGGTAACGGGTCAAGGCTCTGGTTTACATGGCGCTCGGCTTTTTTTCCCTCATTCTGTGAGAAAACAGCAAATTCCACGGCTGTGTCTGATGTGGTTGCGCAGCTGTGAGACGCAGGGTTTCCTCCATGTAGAGAACAGTTTACAAAGGGTCCAAAAGATATCACCTGCACCATCATGTGGATACCGGAGATGGAACAATGCGCTCAACTCACAATACTGAGTGGACGATGGGATTTTTTGAGTTCTAACTGTAAGACACAAACTATACGGTAGAAATAATATGTTGGAGCACGTTCATATTCAAATGTATGTGTTGAAATACCAATTAACTATAGGTAGTAACCCTAACTATAACTATTTACCTGAGGTAGGATTAACCACGCAAAGTCCACTTCTTCAAAAAGTGCGACTGAAAGGAAGCCTACATGCTGCTGCGCATTAGTTGTGCAACTCTGTGTGTGCGCGCGCGTGCGCGTGTGTGTGTGTGTGTGTGCGTGTGAGTGCGCGTCGCTCTGATAACACACTGCTCAGTTTAACACTGTTCCGTCTCTGTGACGTCGAAGATCAAGTGACAAGCAACGACACGTGGTGACGAGTGACATTGACACAGCGGAGGACGTGAGCATCGTCGATCCGTTGAGAGTGAACGCGCACTGCGCCCCCTGCTGTTCAGAAAGGGCGTTGCATCCATTCCCGGGCCGACTCGTTGGGTCAACCGCAGGTGGGAATACATTTTTGTCTTTAGTTCTGTGGCGTTACGTGAGGACTGGATGTTTTCGCAGATTACCGGGTGCTATTTCAATTTCATACCATTATGAGCCACTTTACGAGTCTCCACTGCGCGAGTCTGACTCTTGAGCCATATTACACAACCATTGTTTGAGCCGGCCAAACATTACTGGAGCACCTTTAATTCAGCGGCCACCCGGCTGTCGGCGACGCCGCTTCACAAATCAAACCTTACGACTTCCAGACATGCGGGCACTCCAATCTCGCTAAAGACCCGGCAGCGGCACCGGCAGCGGCAGCGGGAGCGGGAGGACCTGGCATCGTCTATGCAGAGGTCAAACTCAAATCCCTCCATACTGTACGGCGAACGCAAATAAAGAGCGCTAATGAAATATAGGAATGATTCCGTGAGCCATATTTCATACACCGGGCCAGGTCTTCGACTCCTGCGAGCATATGCGGGGAGGTGGCGGATGGCGCCGGCCTTGGATCCGTGCCTGAATACGACAGCAGCTCTCTCACACTGCTGCTGCTGCTGCTGCTGCTGCTGCTGCTGCTGCTGCCTCTGCTGCTGCTGCAGCCCATGAGCTCCAGCTGCTCGCCTTCATTGTGTCTCTGCGCCGCGCCACAAATGTTCCTCCATCTCCGATACTTATCAAGGCACTGGGGTTTGACACCGCCATTACTCAAAATTAATAACCACAGCAGCATGTTTATCATAGCACACTTTCACACCCAACCTGCCAGAAATAATCACCCCGGTGTTTGTGTGCGTGACAGAGAGAGACACGGAGAGGCAGCGAGCGAGAGAGGGAGGGAGAGAGAGAGAGAGAGAGAGGGAGACGGAGGAGGAGGAAACAGACAGAGGAGAGATGGGGTGTGAAAGCGAGACAGAACAAAGAGAGCGAGGGGAGAATGTGCTACGTGCACACATGTGCATCTGCCGAACCTAATCACTCTGCCTCCATTACACTTCCTTGTTTTCCTCCACACTTTTTCCTCCCATCGTGTCTGACAACATTCACTCTCTCCTTGTGTATTCATTCTGCTAAGCAGGACTCTAATCTCCGCTGACAGCCAATCTGCTCCAACAAAGCAGGGCTGAGTAAATACAAAAAAATAGAAAAGGGGGGGGGGGGGTTGATGACGGGGGGCGGGGGTCTGATGTTTTTTTATTTTATTTATAAATCATACGAGTGGGTTTCTGGCTGCGACTTCCCCCTGGTGGAAGTGAGGCTGTGGGCAGGTGGGTCAGAGCAGGTACTGATCAGACCCGGGCACGTCTCGGCCCGCGGGCCACATCCGGCCCACACCTGTTCTTCATCCAGTTCAGTACGAGTGTCGCTGTTTTAGAAATGAAGCCAATTTTTTTTTTTTTTTGCCGAAATGCTTTTATTTTGAAATGCCTCCATTTCCTGTGAGTGTGTGATGCTGTCATGCTTGATGTTTGCATGCGAGCCCAATAAAGTCCAGCTGTGCCCAGTAGCCTGCATTCACAACGCAACCCCCCCCCACCACCCCTCGCTCACTGAGCCTTCAAAATAAGAGTCCCACTTTAGAAAACCACTCATTCGTTTGCAGACCAATTTGATTTTGAAATGAGTGTTTTTCTGTATTTCTGCGCATAAGGGAAATGTTTGTATTTATTCAACAAAATTATCACATTTTCTATTTTATAGTATTATTATTGTTGTTATTATAATAATTAATTTTGTTGTTGTTATTACAATTATATCTATTTCTTTCTGATTTCTGTTTCTGATTATATTGTTAATTTATGTTGTTTTCACATCCAATTATGCTTCTTGATAAGAGGGTGTTAGGAGTCATTGCTACTGAAATATAGATATAGATGACATAGATCAAACCTAAATAAATATCCCATAGGATGTTTGCAATAATTCCATTGAATGATTATACAGGTCTTGATATAACAGAGTTTGTTTGACCCCCTGGAAATAATCAGGGTTTCTTATGTCCCCCCCACCCCCACCCCGGACAGATAAGAGCCCACCCCTGATCTAGATCCTTTGCGCTGCATGTGTGAGAAAATGCAGGAGCAGAGTAGGAGGGAACAAGGACGGACGAGGGAAGGCCCCTCAGCCCCTCGGCCCCTCGGCCCCTCGGCCCCTCGGCCCCTCGGCCCCTATCCTCAAATCTGGAGAGACAGGTGGTGGAGAAACAAGACAAGGACAAACGTCTGTCGCTGGCTGGTTCAGGCTCCACTGACATTTTCCCTGGCATTTAGAAAACATCCAAGAAAACCCAGAAGAAGAGGAAAAGAAGGGTGTGTGTGTGTGTGTGGGGGGGGCGTCCTAAAAATAGTTGGCTGGAGGAAACATAGGTCGTACAGTAGATGTAGACACTTGAAAATGAACCCTTATCTTAGGGATTTACTGACTTTTCTCTCAGCGGGCGGACTTGAACTCCGACAGAGGTCAGTCTGAGAACGGAGAACCACAAAGCCACCGCGGGTTTGTCATTTTGCTTTTATAGCTGTGACACTCGGCGGACGGTAATGGTGGCCCATATCTAAATCAAGTGGGAGGAGCTTAGAAGAAGAAGAGGAAGAAGACAAAAAGAAGTTCCCTCTAATTACCACAGGCTGCATTCTGAGAACTATATATAACAACAGTGACACAATAAATGAGAAGTGCAGCCTAGAAGTTCAGAATGAGAGAGTCTCACAGCAGCTGCAAGTAGGTTAAGATGAGAGGGAGGTGGAAATAGCTTCAACTGAAACTGGCTTTCTTTTTTAAAGGTACAGTATGAGGGATTCTCCGTGACATGTAGTGGTGACGCTGAAAGATGAAAAGTACATCATCTCACCCTTTTCAATGGCAGACTTCACTTATCATTCAAACTCTGAAGGTTTTAAGTTTGTCCATTCTGGGCAACCGTAGTGAACACGGTGGTACAAAATGGCGGCATTCGCATTCACATACCTCCTCATTCGTTCATTCGAGTGGTTATGAAGAGTGTTCAGACGATTCTACACTAGAACGGATGGTCAGAATTTCTTAGTGATCCCTGGCAAAACAAATTTTTTTTTAGGATACGCTCTCTCAGAATAAATTGTTATTATTAGCATTTACCAAAAGTCACTATTTCTTAAGAACCAAGCAAAAAGAGTAGTCTGGATTAAAGGCTGGTTGATATCTATTTATAAATTTATATTTTCCTTTTTAAATTGAATTATCTATTTATTTATTCATTCATTCAGGGCTCAACACCGAT